>VXAA01004515.1:44056-69146 GCA_013399115.1 Anseranas semipalmata | reverse complement strand
GAATGCCAGGACTTTTCAAATATGATGGAGAGAGGTTTGGCAACTACATAAGCCAATTCCTTCAGGACTCTGGGTGAATGTCATCAGGCGCCATAGAATTGTACGTGTTTATTTTCATCAGGTGGTCTCAAACCTGCTCTTCACTTACGGTGGGTGGGACTTTGCTCCCCCAGCCTCCATCTACGGGTTCAGGAAAATGAAAGACTTGGGAAACCTGACTGGCAGTGAAGACTGAGGCAAAGAAGTTGTTGAGTACCTCAGCCTTCTCCATGTCTGTCGTTACCAGTTCTCCCTTCTCATTTATCAGAGGGGGTACAGTCTCCTTGGCCTTTCTTTTCTGAGCAATGTATCTATAGAATCCCTTCCTGTTATTCTTTGCATCCCTTGCCAAGTTCAGTTCCATCTGTGCCTTGTCTTTCCTTATCACATCCCTGCACATCTGGACCGCATCCCTGTACTCTTCCCAGGCCACGTGTCCCTGCTTCCACTGCCTGTGTATTTCATTCTTGCGCCTCAGTTTGACCAGCAGGACCTTGCTCAGCGATGCTGGTTGTCTGCCCTCCCTGCCCGCTCTTTTACGCAGGGGGATGGAGAGTTCTTGAGCTCTAAGGAAAATATCCTTAAAGAGTCTAGAGCTCTGCTCAGCTCCTTTGTCCCTAAGGACAGTGTTCCAGGGGATCTCTGCTACTAGGTCTTTAAATAGCTTGAGATTTGCTCTTCTAAAGTTCAGGGTCCTGACTTTGCTCTTTGTCATGTCCGTATTCCTCGAGATCACAAACTCAACCAGGGCATGGTCACTGCAGCCCAGACTGCCTCCAATCTTGACCTCTTTAATGAGCTCTTCCACGTTGGTGAGGAACAGGTCAAGTAGCGCTTCTTCTCTGGTTACTTTGTCTAATACCTGGACCAGGAAGTTATCTTCAACACACTCTAGGAATCTCCTGGATTGCTTACAGCCTGCTGTGTAGCTTTTCCAGCAGACATCTGGGTAGTTGAAGTCCCCCATCAGGATGAGAGCATGCGAGTGCAACGCTTCTTGTAATTGAAGCAAGAATGCCTCATCCACAGGCTGCCCTTGATCAGGCAGCCTGTAGTAGACCCCAACCACAAGCTGTCGTTTATTGAAGCAATCTTTAACTCTCACCCATGAGCTCTCAACCTGTGCATGGCTTTTTCTCAAAGGCAACTCTTCACAATCAATTCCTTCCCTAATGTAGAGGGCAACACCCCCTCCCTTTCTTCCCTGTCTATCCCTTCTGAAGAGTTTGTAGCCCTCTATTCCAATATTCCAGTTATGTGATCCATCCCACCACATTTCCGTGAGAGCTATCAGGTCATATTTGTCTAATTGCACCATGGTTTCCAATTCATCTTGCTTGTTTCCCATGCTGCATGAGTGGGATATGCATTTTCTTACTCATGGATGCACAAGTACATCCTGGACATTGCTGAAGAAATCCAAGGCAGCGCAAAATCCCGCAGAAGGTTGCTTTGTTTTAGACTGAACACCCTAGTCTTTTAAATAATAGAATTACAGAGCTACTCAGGACTGGGAAGGCATGAAGGAGGCTTAGTGCCCTTCCAGCTGGTTACCAGTTCTCTTCAGTACCTCTCAGGAAGCTGAAAGAACTTGCAGTTCAAGTGTCCTGGGATTACTTTCTCTGCTCAGATATCTGGACCCCCTGTACAGTACATGCCCCCAGCCTTCCTGTGTTAAATGTGGTGGAATTCATCGGAAGGGATATGTAGTACACAATGCAGGGTACAATGATGCTGTATTCATAAAGAAATGTAATTCTTTGGCATTGTGTGATCATGTTTAACTTGCTAAATAGAACTGCATGTTAGACAGCGTTGTATGACGTTATAATGACAGACCCTTTAACTGTGAACTCAGGCAAAACAGCAAGCTATGGCTTAGCTCCACATAGGTTAAATTTCACAGTCTAAATGTATGTTACATTCATACACTTTATATTTGTACATGTGATTGGTAAAGCAATGCATTGTGACAGCATGAGACCTTTACACAGCTATATTGGCATAGCTATCATTCAATCACTTGTTAATTATTAATTTCTCTTAAAGAACATGAATTGACTCCTACTGTTTTAATGTGTCTCCTACTGGTGTCTGCTGGAGTTACATGATGTGTTGATTAAAGTAAAAGCTTTGAGGAAAATAGAATAGTTTAGAAAAAAAGAAAATCAACCAAAAAAACTTAGCTGAAATAAGAAAGTAGCAAATGAATTACCCAGTTGGAATAATCTGAAACTGTGCCAAAACATTAAAGAGGAAATAGTAACTTTAGTTTAATCTACTATTCACCACAGTGATTCTAATGGCGATATTTAATGTTAATGTAAATCAATCAGAGGGTGCATATGAAGCCAGTGACAAAGCAGGCCATATGTACCTCAATCTTCAATTGGAGTCCATCTTTGCTCAAGAGTTGGGTGAACTGGATGTATGTCTGTCTGTTTGACGTGAAAGATATCTAGAAACACTTGCAGGTCTGTACTCTTGGCAGACTTGGCAGAACCACAACCCAGCTAGCTTAGTAACCTTTCTGAGCCTGAAGATATTGAAATAAATACTGAAATGTCTCCAGCAGGTCATACCTGCAAGGTATGAGTCAAGTCTCCAGTCAAAAATGTCCTACTATACATTAGTACTAAAAGAGCAAGAAGGAGCTTGAGTTTGTACTCCAGAGGATAGGTCATTCAACTGAAAATGTCCTGGTTCCTTTCTAGATCTTGCTGCAGACTCCTACTAGTTCCAGCTTTGGCATCTGACGTTGTTTTGGATCTGACCTTTTCAGCTAGTGAACTCATTTAATATCTTTTAATATAAAAGGCAAAATTGAATTCTTCATAATTTTGAAAAGTATTTGAAAGATATAATTTCATGGTGTGCATAGTAAAACATCTTGTTTGTTTGTTTGTTTTATTTCTTTATCTTCTTCTGAATTGTAAAAGCATTTTTATATTTTTTGTTCGGTTTCATGTGCCATGTCTTGTGCTAATCATCTGCTCAGAACAAACAGATTAATATTTTATTGGGAAATAGTATCTGCAGACAATGAGGGCCACATTAATACAGTATGCAATTAAACTTTCTCTAGGCAGATTAACTAAAGGAGCAGGAGTCAACAGTTGGTGTACCTACAGTATCTCTCAGATTGGATGGGATCTTATTTTTTATGGAGCAAAATACATTTGGCTAAGTGGAGAGGATTAGTGAAATGCAATCCAGTTAGCATCTTAAATGTCTCTGCCTGCCACAAATTACCAATTAAATAGACAAAGGAGCTCCTTTACACTTCAATATGAGATAAAAATCTTTGTTTCAGCTTTCAGAAGTTATTGATCTTTGTTTGAATATATAAAAAAAATAAATAGAAATCACAGCCTGAAAGATAGCCCCAAGAAACAAGCAACAGGGAAGCCCTTTAATAGGGAGAGTCTTCATTGATTTTTAAATACAATGTGTTAAATTTCAGTTTGATATAATTCAATTGACTTCAGTGGAGCTGATTATACTGGGCACTGTTTCTCCAATTATCATGGTTATTATTGAAGTTTTCATTCACTTGTTTTTTACATATATGTTTTTTTATTGAAGGGAGATCAAAATTTTATATTGGCATCAAAAATCACTGTTTCCACTGGAAACACGATATAGAAATAAAGTAATTAATTCACAATATCTTTATCAGGTAGGCAGAAAAGAAACACTACTTCTATTTGAGAGATGGAAAAATATGATCTGACTTACTAACACATCAGTTTGGTGCAGTGTGAGCAAAAACTCAGAAGCTGAACTCCAAAGTTGTGCTTATAAATTCCATATCACACTTGTGTTTATTTTACATTTTTTTTTCTTTTCAAAAATGCTCCCACATTTCAGGGTTCTGAAGATTGTATGATTTGAATATATGCAAGATACAGTTTTGAATGTGAAATGTAACTCTACACATTTATTAGCACATGTCGATGACTAAAAACTAAGTGATTTATACTCAGAATGTATTGAATATACTCCCACTACTTCCAGAATACTGTGATAACACTTTGGTGCATCGTGTACTTCAGTGAAACTAAAGCCCACATCTATACTAATAAATCAAATAGTGCCCAGGAATTTTCCTGGGCACCAAGACAAAATTGTCTATACTAATAAACTGTTACTAATCTTTTGCCCATGCCATTTAACATTCTCACACAATTTCCAGACACAGTTCAGGATGTTCTAGGGAGTGTTCCTGTTATGTGATTTCCCAGTAGCCATCCTGCTTCGGAGGTCTGGGGAAGGTACTGCCTTGACCTAGACCATGTTGTCCCTGTGAACTGAAGATCTTAGAAGAGTTCATGGACACCTTTTAATCTCTTGTATATCCAAAATTGAGATTCATAACATACAGACCAGTCATACTTTAGAGGTTCCTTCCTCTCAGGAATGATTTTTTTCCACTGCTGAAGACATCTCAGGTTTCAGGACATCTACCTCTAGTTAGAAACTGCTTTATGAATGCTGTGACGATGACTGTCATAGTTTTGAGGAGATAAATACTTTTCAATTCTTTCCCTTTCCCTTTCCCTTTCCCTTTCCCTTTCCCTTTCCCTTTCCCACTCACATAACTTCAAATAGTGAGATCATGGATAATGAGTTTGCTTTCCCTTTTTCTCTCCCATGAACACAGTCATCTTTTTGGTTTATTTTATTTTAAAGTGAAAGAGGTATTTTGAATGTTTCCTAGAAGCCAGATTTGGAAACAAAATTATTGAGTACTTGCTTGCATAAGCACTCCCTTGACAGGTCAAAGAAATCACCCTTAAGTTAGTTAGTCAAGTGCTGCATGTTAAGTGCCTGCAAGACTTAAGTATATGGTTAAATAGTTCATTAAAAAGCCTAAATCTGTTGAGGAAATAAGACTAATTTTTAATGTTTTGAGGAGTGAGATTTACTAGCTAGTCCACCAGATGAAATAAAAAATAAGTTAACATTTACCTTTCCTCTGTAGAGAAAGCATAACAGAAATTATTTTTCCTGTAACAGCTGTTAAAATCATGCATCATGGAGGGGGAAAGGGGCTGGTTTATGGTATAATTCAAATCAAAATGTCACCATATTTATTGTTTTCAGGTACTTTTGATTGGCAAAGGAAGCTTTGTTTACGCTAACCTTCATGATAATCAGTAGGAATAAATATGTTATGTGTTAATTAATTGTTAATTAAAATCCTTATATATCCTTTAATTCTTTTGTCCTGGGTGGGGGACACAACAAAATAAGGCAAAACTTTTGCATATTGAAAAAAAATTTATAAATTATGTGAAAGAAAAATGAGAATTGACTTTATTTTCTGACATCAGGAATTTCTCTGATAATGCAGAGGAATCAGATTTGTCAAACAAATAGAGAAACCTTATTGCACAGTAACTTGTCAGGTTATTTTGATCTATATGGAAAACAAATTGGCTGAAGTTAGGAGAGCATTTGTTGATAGATCTTGCCCTTAAAATCTCAGTACTTATGTTGACACACAGGTTATGGAGATTATGGAGTATCCATCAGTAGAGATTTTTTTTTTTTTTTGCTGAGGCAAAGGAACATCTGTTAAGGATGTACTAAAGACATTTGATTCTGCTTCCATACAGGGAGCACATCGCTTCTTTGAGTCCCTCAAAATATTACATTTCCTTTAACTCTGTATTTCAGTGAAATAAACATTATAAGTTTATCTTGGTATCACCATGGGTTCTGTTTAGCATATTGACAATTCTGAAGGCCACGACATAAATATGCATCAATATCAATAAACAGTAATAAAAAACAATGAGGCAAATTGAAGGGGGCTAAGGGTCTCAGAAATGATTCAGCATGCAGAAAATAAATTTGAAAGTGGCAATTCTCCTTTCTCTCCTAACTATTATGCACTAATCTGTCAGTTTTCCTCAGCAGAGTCCTGACACGGCACTGTGCAAAAATACATAGTTCTCATTTTTTGCAGCACCAGCATTGAAGTAAATTTAGCTGTTATTGGTTTGCATATGCAGCTTTTCACAGAGCTCTGTGGGGAGCTATGTAGTCATAACCAGAGATGATTCCTGATGCTGTAGGAAAATAAGAAATATTAGCAGAATTAATAAACTAAACTGTCAAAAGATGACTGTCTCAATCCTAGTCTTTTCTAGTGGTTACCCACTGTTTTTTTATGATATATTCACCAGGTATCCATCCAAAGATTTAACTAGAAACAGGCAGGCTAGTTAAGAAAGCAAAACCATATCATTTTGCTGCCTGCAACCGCTGCTGTATAAAGGTTTACAGTATGTATTTGTTTGTCCAAAGGAATGTTTGTAAGTTCTGCAAAAAAGTTATATGTGGAAAGACTTGTTTTATTTGTCTTAAACAAAAAAACTACTGATGTCTTCCTTTTCTTGCCTGCATTTTTTTTTCTTTTTTTGGCTTCACTTCAAAAGTATATATGTTAGTGGATGAAACTACAATTCTTAATATTTTGGGCAGAAAAAGGAATTAAAAGCAATGGCTTTAACAGGCTAAGGCCAGAACACATTTCCCACGTTTTGGAAAGCCAATTAGGCCCAGCATTGGGCCTGTTTTTCTCTGGCAGTAAGATTTCAGCTTAGATCAACCCAAGCAACTGAAGTTTTATTTTCTAACATTACTGGTGTTTTCTTTATTTGGTTTTATCTTATTTTGTCCTGAAGACACAGGCTCAAACTTCAATAGCAACTGCAACATCAGTAATGGTCCATCTCAGTGTCTTTCTCCTAAAAGAACAGGGAAATCCTCAATGATAAATGTCATTTAAAAACTACTTACAGAAAATATCCTTAGAAATGAAAAGGAAGAAAGGCCAAAAAACTACAGGGAAACTTCCTAACATTTTCCATTTCAAGAGATTCAACTGTTTTGCTTTTTATGTTTCCTTACTTTTTCCTTGTCTCTTTTAGGAGAAATGAGTGTTTTTTATTATTATTATTATTATTTTTTATTATGATTGTTTGCCACAGGATGAATGATGGCATCATAGCCTTAGACTTGAAATGTTTCTCCCCTTCTCCTGTTTGGTGTTGTACAGTGACAAAATCATGTAAACAGCTCTGACTGACTGAACTCCATCAAAATGGCCACCCTTCATATATACATCCTTCAAATTTAAGTGCTTTAAAACTATTTTTTAAAAATCCCTTTTATAAATATTGGAAAAGACATAAGTATTATAAGCTAAACCTGAAAGGTTTATGGCATAGTCCTGATGTCACTGTCCTTGTCTTTGGCCACACAAACACACATCTCTATGTATATCTCTATATGTATATGTATAGCTGAAAAGATGTGTAATGCTTCCTTCTAGGGCTTGGAATTTAAACAGGAATGGCAGCTATGACATCCTCTGGTGATTAATCTACAGTGGGACACCCAGAATCCCTAATATTGTGTAATAATAGTTATATTCCCCTAGCTCGAGCTGCTGAGGCAAGTGCTCTTGGATAACAGGGTCATGCTGTCTGTTCTCAATGGTATCAGTAGCAGTTTAGAGAAATAAGTCTGTGCATCCTAGAAATGTCCATAAAGTGTTATAAACTGTTGATGTTGTATTTTGACTCCTACACAATCCCTAGTGGCATTATGCTGGTAATATACAGCATTGCATTCTCAAGGACTGAATAGTAACTACAGAAATAGGAGAGAAAAATTCAGTCAGGAAAGCCCTAATGAAAATTGATTGGAAAGGCTGGAGGAGAGAGATATAGTATATCTATTCAGAAGGAAATCTAGTTGCAGTCTTTTTTTTCTTCTTCTTCTTCTTTTTTCATCTAACTTATAGGCTAGAAACAAAGATAAACCCAGATCTCTGGATCTAGAGGAAAACTAATACTCTATTTAGTGTGCCAAATTTTCTGCTGGTATATCTTGATACAGCTCAATTGACTTTAATGGAGCTTGGCCATTTTTCATCAGCCAGGAATTTGGCCTATTGTACTAGGAAATGTTCTCACTGAACTTGCAGGATGCCTTCAGTTATATTCTTTTCTGTCGCTGTAATTGACTTACCTTTATGAAAGTTTAGAGGAAGTTTTGAGGTAAAGAGCTGAAATTTCTGATTAGCTTTATGAGAGAGAAATTTTCTTTAAAACAAAATTGTTTGGATATTTTGAAATTGTGTTAAGTTAAAAATTTATTTTAATCGGTATTTTTTTTTAAAGTGTTTTCAGTGATGTAGCACTTTGTACTCTTAAATGATGTTCTTTCATTTGAAATCAATGACAAAATTTATTTAGCTGTGTAAAATGGATGTCTGACAATATCATTAATGTCTATATCATAGAATCACAGAATCATCTAGGTTGGAAAAAACCTTCAATAACATCAAGTCCAACCATCAACCTGACCTACCAAGTCCCATCATGAGTCATAGAATTATAGGATGGTTTGAGTTGGAAGCGACCTTAAAGATCATCCAGTTCCAACCCTTTTGCCATGGGCAGGGATGCTACCTACTACGGGTCTATGTCACTCTTATGTTGGGGGCCCCAGAGCTGAATGCAGTACTCTAGGTGGAGTCTCATGAGAATCACTAAACCATGTCCCTTGGTGCCATGTCCATACATTTCTTAAATACCTCCAGGAGTGGGGACTGCACCACATACCTTGCTTCAGATAGTCTATGTGATGTGGAATGAAGCTGCTCTTATTTCTTCTGTAATAATGCCGCATAATAGTAAATCCCAGACCAAATAAAAGGCAAGGTATCACACTGAACCACAGAATCTGGTGTGCCACTCTAAGATGATAGAACCAAATTTTAGAAAAAGTTCCTTAATGTGTTTAACAATCCTGTGTGAGTAAAAGCCTTCAAGTCAGATGAATAGATTAAAATTATTATTAAGTTATATTATTTTGGGTATTTACAGGAAATAAACTACTTTTTTTGACTTTTAACCTTTAAAGAGAAGAAATATTTGAATCTGTTTTCAGGTAGAAGAACATATTCCCAAGTAGGTTGACAGTATACATGTGGGAGACTTCTAGCTGTGGAATGTTGATAAAGAGCTAAATATATACCTGTAGGTATGGTGGGCTGAATCGATAGGTTTCAACAAGAGAAGTCGTTTGGAGTAAGTGCATCCAGAGCTTTGAAAATACTAAAAAAGCAATTTTATGTTGCACTTTCAAATGGAGACAAATAAGAATGATTATGTACCTATCTACTAAATGTTGTGTATTTGTTTGTGGAGAATTGTTGTATCTAGTTCTTGATTTATCTGACAGAATATTCAATAGAAGAACACTTTTTTTTTTTTTTTTTTTCTCTTTCCCTGTATGCAGCACTGGGTTTTTGCATGAAGTAGGAGTTACAGAGTTGCTGACTGTTATCAAGTCTGCCGTGGATTTTGTGAATGAACAAACATCTCATTAGTGTATCTACACAGTTTAGGCAATTATTAGATAGCAGTAGAAAGTGAGTTTTCAGGATCATTGTTTTTGACACACATGCTTTACAATTATTATTTGTTTATTTTCACTGAACGAAGGTCTCTGCCAGGTTTTTGGTTTGGAATAGTGGGAAACTGTTGCCTAACTAAAAATGAAGACCTTCTTGTCTTACTAGCTTTCCTCAGATGTTAAACAATCTGCCCCTGTTGTTAAAAAAAAAAAAAAAAAAAGGAAAAAGAGAAAAAAGAAAAAGTACTGAAAAAGTACTTTCACTTCGTTTGTAATTGGACATCCAAAAAGCTTAATCTTGAAGTTTGAATGTCTTTGAATAGCTCTTAAAGCCTGACATTTTAAGCAAACTGGTAAAAGTTATAGAAACTGGAGATAACAGGATTAAATATATTTTGTTATTCAGAAACAAGGGTGATTACATTGTGCTACTATATACAAAAGTCAAGTTCATTGTGGAGGACAATCAAGGAAGTAGAAAAGGCTTTGAGGAAGTGTAAGACAGAAGAGTGGAAGGAGATGTGATGAAGACTAAAAAAATGACACCTCTGTAGCATAAAATTGCATGGTAGAAAAAAAGAAAAGTATCAATAATTGAGAACAAAATTTTGTCTTACCAGAAAACAATTACTAACATGAAAGGAAAGATTAGAGATTATTTACTGTCAGATTGTCTGGAATATTTTCATGTAATAATGAGTCAATATTAGCATCTGAATCAAATGACAAAAGAACTTATTTTGCAGAGTAAAATTTATTGAAGATATTCACTAAATACAGGGATGTTTTCGAAAGGTGTACAAGTTAAAGTATGATTTCCTGTAGTGATGTTGTAATGACAGCTAAACATTGTGGTGATTGGCATATTAGAAAAGTTAGAGATGAATGGATTTCTGTAAGGATGAACAAACTATTAGTTAAGCACAAGACTGCTGACAGAGTGCATCTATTGTTCAGGGCAGGAGAATGTTTTTGAAGAGATTTCTTGTGTCCTCCCTCTTTTCTTCAAGATCTGGCTTCTCTTGTCCCCTTTTCCTTCCCTCAAGTTGATACTGTGGAATGCTCTCAGAGCTCATGAACTAAATTTTTCTTGGAGGGACCTAACTCAGATGTATTCCAGGACCACTTGTTATATTATCCAACTGCTGAGTGCCCACCCCACAAGATCAGACTCAAGTTATGCCAGAGTAACTCCCCCTCATCATCAGTTGTTTCACACCACAGATTCACTCCCATTTAGCTGTACAGCTTGTTAATGCAGACCACATTCAACTACGAGCTCTGCAAAGTGCCATATGCTCCTCTTTCACCACCCAGAAATGCATGCAACATCATTTACACAGATCAGAGGGTGAAGGGGAGAGGAAATCAAGATGAAGTCATCTCGTTATAAATGTTTCATGCTACCAGAAAGATTTACTCCAAACAAATACTTATAGTCATATCAAAACAAAATTAGAGATATTTCAGTCTTGAATCTAGAGACCTTTTCTTCATGGAGCAGAAATAGATATTTAATACACCCTAGCAAACATCTCTAGGTATACATGCATATAAGTTTATATAAACACAAGAAAATATTCAGGGTTCCATAATATGGTACAAATGTCAAATTATAATGAAATTTAAAATTAATTAGACAGTTACCAAAGTGCACTGAAGATTTTTTTCTCTACAGTGCAGCAGAAATACCGGCTGTGCAGGGCTGTGTATGATTTATTTATAGGCTGTTAATGAAGACATATCTAATCATCATAATTAATTGGTATTTTTGTGCTTTGGGGCCTGATCACAGAAACTTTCACATGTTGGCACAAACTGATTTTAGCTGTGAGGCAAAAATTGTCAGGAAAACTTGATTTTCCTTTGTTCAAGTTTCCTTTTCCATTGAGCTTAACTACAGTGTGCTGACTATGACTTAACCCTCAAAACACCATCATATGCTGAATTGCTGTAAAAACTAGTTAGGAGAGGATGATTTGCAGGGATTCCATTACATGATGACTGTTTCATATTTACTGTGGGAATTTGATTAAATCAGGCCTAATTTTAATTCTGCTTAATCAGCACTGCATCAGTAAAATAAGCCAGTCATTTTCATAACAATCCATATAATTTCCTGATATTTTTTACTGTTTTGTATTCTAAGCTCATTTATACAAAATCTAAAATGTCTTACAGCTCTGTAAATGTGCTGTTCACTTATAGTTATATATTCAAGCAATTGACTATATTCTTTGCCACTCTAGTAGTAGTCAATATATATTAAGAATTAGAAGTCTGGTTTCATTTTACTCACTGAAACTAAAATGTTTTTTTTATTTTAAATGGGGACAATTACCCACAGATATTAAAGAATTAAATTCTGTTCTCATCTCAGTTTTAAATGTACTTGTACTTATAAGTATATGTAGTGCAATATGTGGCTGCACAAAAATAACTTCTTAAAATATTCAGTCTTTCAGCTATGGCTGATGAATATACCATTTCACACCAATGAAGTGAGTCCTCTCATCTTGCTGTGACGTAAATGTTTTGTGGGTCTTAATCACAGCAGCAATAGCACTTTCATTTTTGGTTAACAGCTATTCCAAATACTACCTGCAGTAATCATCTTACTTCTTGCCAGGTATTGGCTACTGGACAAGGGAATTATGCATTATAATAGAGGAAGTAATACATTACACTGTGTTTATTTTTCTGTTTAATCTAAGCTCATATGAATTCTATTAAAGATACCATCCTATATTGATGCTACAAGTGATACGTGGCAGAATAATTCTACTAGATAATTTAAGTCTGATGTTTATCCCTCAACCTTTGTCAGTTTTTTTTTTTCCCCCCACATTTCAAAAATAGAAATTTTATTTAACTTCCCTGACAGTTTCTCAGTATGTATCTCACATCTCTATCATGTTTCATGGAGCTGAATTTTCAAGGTTTTTCATTATCCTGGGACTGTAAATGATATTTTCCCAAGGATTTGTGATTGGCATGAGTTATCTGTCTCCAAATACTTGGAAAAAAATCTCGTTATTTATAAAAGACACTTTGTTCTGTTTTGAATCTTTATGAATATATTATTAGAAGTGGCACACTGTGTAAAGAATCTGCTTGTCCTGGAAATTGGAACTGAACACTCTTGCATCCCAAAGCGTCAATTTTACCAACCAAATGAAAGAAGAATCTCTATTTGTTGTTCTAACAGCAGCAATTCTTAAGAACCATTTCTAGATCTGCAGATGAAGGAAACATAATTAAATACTTCCCTTACATCCAGTAAAGTGCTTGAACTCAAACAAGCCAATACAAAGATGTTCCAGTACAGTGCTTAAACGGCATGCATACCATTCCAGCCAGTGCACTTTAAGGGTATCATCTGAAGATAATTAGGTGCCTATATGAATAATATATCTTTGCTGGGACTTAAACAACTAGTTTCCTATTACAAAAGAAATAACTTTATTTCTCTAAAACTATTTGTCAAGGAGAAATACTTTCAGATATTTTAAGTGTTCTATCCGAGTTCCAAAAGAAAATTATTTGAACCATTAAGTGACAGTGTTACTCCATTCTTCAAGAAGAGAAATAGGAAAAGACTGCATGATTTAACTGAGCCTACCAGGACGTAAAAAAAAAAAAAAACAAAAAACAAAAAAACAGCAACAACAGAAACCACAACAACAGGGACAAAGTTAAAAGTAGCAACACTTATATCATCCTCTCAGTTTCCAGACATGAGCTAGTAAGGCCATTAATACTAGTTTTTAACAGATGGCCATTCTTGGTTGGACACACACATACATCATGAAATTTCCCTCTGAGTTTCACCCTCTTTAATTCCCACTGAAGTCAATGGGAGTTTCATCTGTGTAAAAGAGAGCAGAAATGGACCTTTAGTGATGTTTTCCTTTCTTAAGTAACATATTGTTAAATGTAAGGATTAATACAGAAAGGAAACTGTCATGGGGGACTGACTCACGGGGAATTTGTTTTAATGCTCATGAAATAAAAGTCTATTAATATTTAACTTTCTGAAGGCTAAAAATGAAAAGACCTTTAATGAAACCAAGACTGAAGAAATTGCCCATAGTTGTTCTATATCTACATTCTTTTGTCTGATGTCATATGCCTTGAAGATCCATGAACAGTCAGGGTTGATTATCTATTTTGCTGTTCTTCAGTGTACAAAGACAAATAAGATACATATGACCAGGAATCTGAGGAAATTCTAATTTTTGTGAGACTATATTAGTAAGTCTTCTCTTCTTCCTTTTTGTTGTTTATTGATCATAAAAAAAAAGGGGGGGGGGAACAAAATCAGAAAAAAAACAACAAAGAATTTAACATGAAAGATCCACAAACCTTTTACAGTCTGAGGAATGATCTACACTTTAAGATATAACTTCAGCTTTAGATGATCCTATGGAATGCTTTTATTTTTAACTAGTGCAGAAACACAGGAAGAAATGTGTTATTGTATACATAGTTTACTTAGCCACTTCATAAAGGCAGAAATATTCCCCTGTGCAATTTGATATATGATGATCTGGGCTGTAAACCTATTCTGACTAATCATGTTTATTCTGATTGATTGAGCTAATTGAAAAACAACACAGATATTCCCTGTAGGTGCATTTTTGCTCTTATTATATTTGAGTAATAATAAAAAAGGGATGTTTTCCATTCGCAAAATTAATTACCTTGGCTCTTCTTAGCCTGCCAGAACAGATTGTTTGTCTGACTGATATTAGTCAAACAGGTAAGCAATATGTTTTCAGAGCTTGACCATACTAATTTTAAGCATTAAAGGTCTAAATAGCTTTTTAGAATTAGATGTTCAGTACATCATTCTTAATGTCAATACATGAATTCTTTTCCTGAATGATACTATACCTGCTTTGACACTGTTGCATGATCACAAAAATATTTCTTAGCCTTCTCATCGGGACAACCACTCACCTAATACATTTAGAGATCACATTTTCTTGGCTCTCAGAGTATTCTGAAAGGCCTGATAAAACCTTACACTTCACTTATCTTTGTTATAGTGAACCTTGTGCTTAGTGGCAGCCAGAGAAGTGAGGATAAAGCTTAAAATAACCTTTCATGAAGAATCAAAAAAGTGCAGACTGAATTATTATGCTTAACTCCCTAAAGTGTACAATGACTTCCTCAGGAACTGCATAGCACTGCCTTCTTATTTATGAGATACTACAGTATTGAGATCTATTTTTTACAGAAAAAAAAAAAGAAAAAAGAAAAGGAAAAAAAAGCGGGGATTAGCGATTAGCTTGTTTTGGGTTACCTTATGTCTAATACAAAGGTGGATGAAATTCCAGGTTTCAAAGGCTTAGAGAAAATGAAGTTCAAAACTTTTGGATGATTATCCAGCATATATCTGATTTTAGTTTAGATTTTATGTTAAAGATATTTCATGAGTAGTTTGCCTCATGGAATCTTTGGTACATTTTCCTCTTATTTTGATAAAATATAGGATATAGAAACGTTTAAAATATAACAGAAGATCTGGTCAATGTCTTAAATCTAACATTCTGAAAACAGTAGTAACTTTAAAGGAAGGTAACTGCCTGACTCATGACACTTAAGCTATTAGATTGTTAATGGAAAGTAAACTGCTTTCTCCAAAGGGAAAAGAATACTACAAATACCTAATGTACAAGTCTAATATAATCGCCTGAAGGAAGGAACTTATATCTCTCCATTGATACTATTTCCATGACATAACATAACTTTACGTGCACTAAGGTTGTTTCATACTCAGTGAGTTAGTTTATAAAGATACCAGCTGGAGCCAAAAGAACAACCAAATTACAGGAAGGGCATTTTTGAGATCAGCAATTACTTTACAGTCTCACAGCATTCTTTATTCAGCAACCCTTTTTTAGTTTCAGTTCAGCCAAACCCTTGAATTAAATTGTGAATTGGCTCCAGTCAAGTACAGTAAAAGTGAAACCCTTGATTGGAGCTTTCATTTAGCTTTGAATGTTTTTCATAAAATTGGCCACAATAAATATTCTTAAGAAACATAAAAGCAAATACTTGTAGTAACCAAGGAGGACAATCACATACCACATGAACATTGTTCTGAATTTGAATTTAAGATAAAAAAATAATGTTCTAAATTATGTCCTAGATTAGAATATCACCTCTGAATGTTTGCAAGATTTCCTTGCAAAATGTTCCCATAATTTTAAGTGTGTACAAGAACTTACATAAGGAATGTTCATGCAGCTATCTTGAAAGTTCTTGGGGAGTTTTGGAATCATTCAGACATGGAGCAGAAAAAAAAAATGTGTCACATAAGTGATCACAAAAAAAAAAATGGTCAGGAAGACCATTAAGCATAGAAAATAGTTGAGCTTCTGTTCATGATAGTTCATGAGCTGTCTCATTTCCCAAAACCAAAGAAATAGAGTCCATAGAATCATCAGTATAAAAAGGTATTCTGGCCAAACTGTTTAACATCAAACAAACAAACAAACAAACAAAAAAAACGACATGATTGACAGAACCCTACTGTTTTCCAATCCCTAGAATCCCTAGAAACGTTTTTTTTTTTTTTTTTTCTATCTGTATATCACCAGGATATTTGAACCAAATAGTGGGATATTTTGATCGCTAAAGAGAAAATGATTTCTACTGTTTCATGGAAAGTGCAATTTTGCAAGGATACCCAGTGACTCGTCCTATCATTTCACTGCATGCATATCTAAAACACGATTGATTCTCACACATCCATTACCAAACAGTTATTGGTGACACAATCCTATCAATAAAAATCAAAAGCTATTTGTTAGTAGACATATCATAATACTTTTTAAAGGAGTATGGGTTCAGTCCATGAAATAGTTTATTGACTTTTCTGATGGATGTCAGATAATGAGCAAGTGTTGCCTCATCATAAGCCATTTTATTTTGTACTGGCTTGTTGAACAGAAACTTGTATTTGATCATGACCACCATTAGCTGGCATGTCTTATTAGTTATAACGAGGAGCTGTATGTTATACAGTATATTATACAGTTATACAGTTCTAGAGAATTTTGTCCTGACTGGAAGGATACATACTGAAACAAAAGATTTTTTTTTTTCCTTTTATCTGTTGATGTGCTGTTGGTGATTTTGTTTAAAATGTGTAGACTGCATTGTTTTTCTCATCTATAATGTAGTTATAAGGACGAAGCTAGTCACATCAGAGGCTTCATCTGTCTTCCACCATTGTTTTTGTATTTCCTGCATCTTCTCTCATGTGCAGTCTTTCCAAAGATTAAAGAACTGACTAAGCCAGCTCCATCTATTTTCTATATATTACCACACTATCACTGTTTCTTTTCTTTCTTTTTTTTTCTTTCTTTCTTTTTTTTCTCCTCATAAAAGAAAACATCTCTGGGGAAGCTATTTTATGTAATTTGACCAAACTAAAACTATAGAAAGAGGATAAAATAAAAAGGTAAAGATAATGTGTGTCTGTGTAACTCAGATACTATCAACAAGATGATGGATAGTGTACAGCATTTCCAGAAAGAAATAACAATGGTGGAATCAGTTGATTGTGCAAATTTTTAGCCCATCTGACACTTCCACATTGATACTTAGTTATCAGTTCAAATTCAACTTGGTTAAACTATTAAAGTCATAGAATCATAGAATCATAGAATCATAGAATGGCTTGGGTTGGAAGGGACCTTAAAGATCATCTGGTTCCAACCCCCCTGCCATAGGAAGGGATGCCACCCACTAGATCAGGTTGGCCAGGGCCCAATCCAGCCTGGCCTTGAACACCTCCAGGGATGGGGCATCCACAACCTCACTGGGCAACCTGTTCCAGTGCCTCAACACCCTCATAGTTTCTTCCTAACATCTAGTCTAAATCTCTCCTCTTTTAGTTTAAAACCATTCCCCCTTGTCCTATCATTATCTACCCGAGTAAAGAGTCCCTCTCGATCCTTTTTAAAAGACTCCTTTAAGTATTGAAAGGCCGCAATGAGGTCTCCTCAAAGCCTTCTCTTCTCCAGGCTGAACATGCCCAGCTCTCCTACCTTTTCTTCCTCAAAGAGTTCTTCACTACTCCATTTCTTGATCATGAAGGACAAAGCCATCTTCCTGCCCGAAATCTTAGTTTAAATTCAACTCAAGTGCCATTACAGGTCTTCCTATTTAGGTTCTGTTTAAGTATTGTAGGTCTTTATCCATCTGTAAAATAAAGTTATTTCTCTTGGTTCACAAAATTAAATCTCTTGTCCAGGCTTTCTTCTCTTCACATCTGACTTGCTTCAACTTCTGCTGTACTAAAAGCAATCTTATCCAACACCTGCTACTTCAGGATGTTCATCACTTTGATTTTGTTATGTATTTCTTTGCATCCACTTACTTACTGGATTCTTCTATTCCTTTTGATCAAACGTAATGCTTCTCTCCACTTTTTAGGACATTTCTGATTTCTTCCTAGTCTACTGAGAGGTCAGTCCTGGATTCAAGTTTGATTCAAAGTTTTATCTCTGAATCTTTGGTTCATTGGACTAGGTGATCTTGGAGGTCTCTTCCAACCTGAACGATTCTGTGATTTTTAAACAATATGCTTCACAATTTCTTCTGTCATATCTTCCATGCTTTAGAGAATCTTTCTATATATAGTTCCCAGAAAAACAGCATTATTTTCCTTCTGCTGCTGCTGGAATGATCTTACAGTAGTTTGACTGGTTGTATTATATTTACTGTTTCCCTGAAATTCTGTCATCTGAAAGCATCTACTTCCTCTTGCCCTACACTCAGGACAGAGTGCTACTTTATATAAGAAACTCTTCTTTGTTCCCTAAACAAGTACAATGCCCAATACAATAGGTCCTGGTCTTTAGATTAGTCTTGAAACTGCTAGACAGTGAGCAAGACAGTATGCTAGACAGTATGATGACAGGGTTATCAAAACTGTATCATGTCTACTTTCCATCAGAAAACCACTAAACCACTAAAGGATTAGTGACCTAAACTCCAGATTCTGCATGACTGAAATCAGGCAGTAGTGCACTATGAAGCTAAGGGAGGCTCACCAGAGAACTAACATGCACAGTACATGAGCAGAAGCATTTTCCTTTGTCAAAGGATATAAAGTTTAGATCATATGGACAGTCATTTTAACAGGTGTGATTTTTTTTTTTTTTTTACTCCTCCATAGGACTTCTTAACAAATACCTTTGATTATTACAAAGCTATAAATAATAAATATTCAGATATCGTTTCTGTGACCTTCAAAGACTGTCTATCTTTCCTTTTGCACACGGTCCACTGAGATCAATTTTCAAAATCCTCTGAATGTCAAAAATACTTCAGGTTCTTTTTCCAGGCAAAGAGGCTGTGACAGAAGGTAAAAAGGAGCACCCTAGGAAGGTAATTCAGTTATGTGCAAAGAACCACTTTATCTTTCTGAAAAGCAGATAAGGTTCCTAGCAGGAGAGGACCACATACTCAACCAGCCTTATGGGCATAGGCAAGATCTCATACCACCAGAAAACATCTTGATGAAGTGGAATGTGATGTTCTGGTAATTAAAACAACATTTTAATTAAAATACATCCCTTCAAGTATAAACCATTTTATGTGAATCCCCCCCTGGAATGTGTATGGTTGGATTTTATTTGTTGTTGTTGTTTCTTATATTATTCTTGTTTTTTTTTTTTTTTTTTTTTTTTCCTTTTTTTTTTTTTTTCCACTCTATTTAGTTTCCCGTATTTTGAGTTGAAACTATAGTTAATTATAAGTGGAATGTAAATATGCAAGTATAGTGAGTTGATTCTGATCACATCAGTTCTCACACAGAATCTTGCAGGATTCTCCTTCAGACCCTCATGAGCTTTTCCAAAGCATGAAGTCTTCATTATTTTTTTTTATTTTTTTATTTTTAATGTGAATCTCGAGGGTACAGAACTTTTGTGTCACTGTTTGGTAAGATTTTTGTCTGAATTATTTTCACAAGTCCACACCAAATGCCAATCTATCACCAACTTCCCAGATACATCTCTTCTTCCTCCCTAAATTTAGATTATTTATACCTTACATTGTACACATAACTATGATATCCAGGCTGTCAGAGAAAAAAATCTCAACAACACAATGATTATTTTATGGAAAACTTCTGAAGACAAGCAGACATATCTCCATACATTGGAACTCTCCAAAGCTTATAGGGCTGATTCAATGTAAAGTTATGTTGGCAAAAGTAAATTTATTTCTAAGTTCGTTAATGCTTTGGGGAAAAGGAATGGAGGCCTTTTGAAGAGGCTGGTGCACACACCCAAGGCATTAGACAGATGGCCATTATTTAGCTTGTATCCTGGGATACATTAAGCACAGCATAGCTAACCAGTCAAAAGAAGTGATTGTCCCACTATACTCAGTATTGATGTGACCTCATCTCAAGTACTGTGTGCAGTTTTGGGCTCCACAACATAAAAAGGATATTAAAAGTATTACAATGTCTCTGAAGATGGTGAAAGGTCTAGAGAGCATGACTTGTGAGGAATGGCTGAGGGTACTTGGTTTGTTCAGCTTACAGAAGAGGAAACTAAGGGGTGACCTTATTGCTGTCCACAACTTCCTCATGAGGCAGAGTACGGAGGGAGGTGCTGATCTCTTCTGTCTGGTGACCAGTGATAGGATGTGAGGAATTGGTTTAAAGCTTTGTCAGGGGAAGTCGGACTGGACATTAGGAAAAAGTTCTTCACTGAGAGGGTGGTCAGGCACTGGAACAAGCTCCCCAGGGACGTGACAGGCACCAAGCCTGTTGTTCAAGAAGCATTTTGGCAATGCTATATATGATATATGAATAATTTTTTAGGTAGTTCTGTGTGGAGTCAGGAGTTGGACTTGACTTGTAGGTTCCTTCCAACTCAGGATATTCTATGATTCTATGATTCTAACATTCAGAATTATATATTCAAATTCTTTGGGAGAATCAATAGTAAAGAAATCCCTTCTCCCCAATATCTTAATACCATTTCACGTTTCATTGATTTTGTTAGTGTACATTTATGACCACAGGGATGAATATATTCAATATTGTCATCTGAACCACTTTCTTCTTTCCTNTTTTTTTTCCCTACAAAAAAAAAAAAAAAAAAAAAAAAAAAAAAAAAAACTTCTTGTTCCATGACCATTTCCATGATTTCTGGTGTCTTCCTTTCCCATTTAAATTCTTTCAGGACAAACAAAGAGTAAAGTTATTGTCTTTTCTCTAGAAAACCCTTTTTTCTTCTATTCAGATACCTATCTTCACAAAGCTTGTGTAATCTTGCTCTATTTGAGATATCTATGTCTTGAAACCAGTTGAAGCTGTCGAATCATTTCAAAAGTTACTGTTGAAAAATAACCCTATGTATACTTGCACATGAACATACATGTGAACACAGACTAAACATATGGTTGTAGTAACTAGATCTATTTAGGAAAACAGACAAATTCAGATTCCTAAAATAAACTTTAATAACTATTATTAATAGTAAATAGTAATTAATAACTACATATTTTTTAAGGTTTTTAAATGAGATATTTGGTCACGAGAAAACATGTCATATAAGAAAGTGGAGAGATAACACAGAAAAGTGGGCAAAACATCTATCAATCCAAGGCTTAATAGAAGAAAAAAAAAGAAGAAGAAGAAGAAGAAGAAGAAGAAGAAGAAGAAGAAGAAAACAATAATAGATGCAGTTAAAAAGAACAGTGGCAATAGAATGCTTACCTCACATGCAAAAGCATAATTAAATGTAGAAGTAAAATCTGTTTCCATAAATAACTACCTATAATCACATGCAATTGGCATGTCATTATTCCTATTACACAAAGAAAAAACGAGAACAGAAAGCAATATTAGTCTCACAGAATTGTGTTCCTAATTAAGTCCTCATCCAAATAACTAAGCTTCTCAATCTCTTCTTCCTCTCTCATTTCTCAAGTATAGTCATTAAAACTATCTGACAATATCATATGCAAAACATTTGCCTCCTGACTGTTCTCCATAAGAACAACATGAAGCTTAGCAAGAGACAGAATGCATCAGCTCCTAGGTAAGAAAATCATCTGAATAACATGAAAAGTATCATGCAAAATAATTCTATTCTTCTATTCTTAAAAAGAATTGTCTATTTTTATTTTTATTTTTTTGCATATGTCAGAAATAAATCAATCCTTCTTTTGCATTGAACTGAACCTGAGAGTGACATCATGAGCATTTATAAATAGTGGACTGATCTGGGGTATTCTTCATGGATGTAGTAATAAAAGGAAAAGGTTTCCCTGCCTTGTTAAAGAACGATCAACATTATTCCCCAAGATTGCTAGAGAAATTGTGAGATTTTCTCACTGATGTTCTTTATTTGATTTTTTTTTTTTTTTATCCTTCTTCAAGGTATGAAGGTACAGGACATACCACACTGCAATCCCAACATCATTTGAGTTTGTGTTTACATGCCCCAAACCTGCTTAAAATAGCTAGATTAGATACAACATATGACATGGAAATGCAGAGACAGGGATAGATATGATTTTTTTCAGGGTGAATATTAGCTTGAAAAACACCACAAGTCAGAACTATATGGTGTTGCAGCATAATTAATCAGTTCAGTCAGATGTCTATAAAATCATATACTGAGGATGTAGTATAGCCATAATATCAATCTGTGGTTTTGGTGACTTTCAGTTTGGAAGCTGGGTTGTGGGGCTTTCTATCTCTGTGTTTTTAGATTGATTTCAGATCATTTTTTTCTTGTCCCACTCTGTGCAGATGATGCCACTATCTAACAAAGTTTTCATTCTCTCACTTAACACAGACACACACTACTACCTAATTTTGCAGGGTAGACATTAAGACTCAAAATATGCTAGCAGCATTACCGTCCAAATCCTCCAAACTCCAGTACAAACTCTTTAGATAAGGGTTAAAACAAATTAATGGGGCTGGATTAGGGATAAGATCTTATCTTCTGCATGTTTGGACGTAGAGGAGACTTCAGTTTCCAGTGCTGTCTGTCCTTCCTCTTCATGTATTGGAAAACTTGACTAGAATGTTTCAGGGTTGAGAAATGAGTAATGCTTTTTCTATTGTAAAACACAAGAGAGCTTTAGAATTATGACCTCTAGCAAATGAGGGTGTATTATAGAAAGCAGAAAAGGAGCTTGATGCAGGGGAAGAGAGCAGTGATGCATCATTGCCATCTACTCTAACCTGGGACATTAGATGCAGCCACCAAGGGGGCTGAGCAGACAATTAGGGAACCATAATGATCTGTAACAGGCTGCCTTTCCCCTCACATTTCTGCTTTATGAAAGAGCAAATTTGACTCATTGGAATTACACCTTTAATGGACTAAAGTAGCCCAGTGGTAAATTGGGCCGCCTATACACAATTATATGAGCACTGAGCCAAATTCATCACTGTGGTCCACCTTTGCAAAACACCAGTAATGCAAAGCAGGCTAGCATCTGGCCTTCACAGACAACTGAGGTAGTTTTACAGTGTATTTCCACACAGCAGTAGCTCACAGCAGACAAAGACCAGTGAATCCAGTGTAATGCACACTGAAGCAATTCACTATAATGTGGAAATAATTTCTAAAAGTTGGTTCACGGAAATTAGAAAAGGAAACAACTTCTAATGTTAATTAATTAGTATGTTTTAAACAAACAAATACAATTACATGTTACCAAGAAAACAGGAATTTAGTACCAGTTCAGTCTACCAGTCTTTTTTCTTTTTTCTGTCTGTAATTTCCCCATCTATAAGTAGAACATATACCAATTGCTTATAGCTTGCTTATAGGCATGTTCATTCTATCTTCTAAATCAAAGGAATAACAAAATGAGATGATATATTCTGGGCATATATTAATTTGTATATATATATATATATATATATAAAGATGAATGAGGGAAGTGCCACACTTCTCCTTTACTTACTTAGAATATTCCAAAGCTAAATAAAAGCATTTTGTTTTGTTTTATTTTCTATTTCTGGAAGTAGTTTACTGTAAACAAAACAAGAACGTATTTTCACATCTCCTCATGCCAAGGGACATGATGACACATTGCTTGAGATGAATCTGTCAAGCCACATAAAGTGACATGATACAATATGACATGTTGATGAACAGTGTGACACAAAGTACATATTTCAATATATCATTCAAGGCAGAATTACAACAAGGGAAGTCCCAGCTTTAAAAAGAATAAAGATCTCTCGAATCTAGTTTTATTTTTTCTTTCTAGAAACTCTAGAGATTGCCTGAAAAATATGTCCCTAAACAGTAGTAGTCTACTTGCTAATGTCTTGTTAGTCACACAGGAACCATAAGTGTTTTCTTAATATGAATTGCTAGGTTAGCTACCCACCATACCAAATAGGTAGGAAAGAGTAGGAAAGATTTTGTTTCTTTATTTGTTTGTTTGTTTTTTAAGGTTATTGAATCTTGTTTCGGCTCTGTGTTGTACCAAGTTGTAAATATTTTGGCAAAAAGAAAAGGTAAATTTATCTCAAAAGAAAATTACAAAAAAAAATTATAACAGCTGATGGCTGTTGTTTATGAGGAAGCACTTCAGTATTTCAGTTATTGTACTGTGCTATTACTGGACTGTGTTATACTTATGATATATGTAGGAGTTTGGATGCAGAAGGAGCACAGTATTGGTTACTTAAACAAAAAGGTCTATTCCCTTCCAAATTATTTGAACTGTGCTCATGTGTTGTAAACAAGGCCACAGGTGAAAGTATATTAGGAGTGAAAAGATTTATTATATAATGCAACTTTAAGAAGCAAAGTCCTTCTCGTGTTTATTTCTTTATTTATTAGATTTTATAGCTAAACAATACAGTTGCAGGATGGAATTGTAATACACCCTGAGAGGAAGCTAAAAGAAATTCAGAGAGAATTTAAAAAAAAAAAATAGAAATAGTGGAAAATATAGGAATTCCATCTTGAAAGTTGTGAAAGAAAATGTTCTTATCTCAGTGCTAAGATTTTAAGAGAAGAAAAAGAGAAGGGAACAAATTAAGATACCTTCATATGCAGGTGTTTAATGTTTGGCCCCACAAGTGAACCTGCAAGTCATTTCTTCATTTGTGTGTCCCAGGTATCAAAAAAGAGCCAGCCTTCATGGATATTTTTCAAGCCTCTCCCCTGTATGTAATGGAGTAATGAGGGATGATGGAAATCAGGTCACTGGCAGCTCAGAGATGCTGAAATCTGCCTGCTTGTGATTACTCCATGTACTAAGGCCAAATCCAAGTGTTGATGTAGTCCCAGAGGAACCTCACCATTTACCTTCATTGGTTTCAAACTGAATTGTCTTCTGTAACTGGTTTGGTTTAATAATGCAGGCTTACTAGAAAATAAAAGAGACCACACAGCAAGTTTTAAGATCCTTATAATAAGCAGATGTATAGGATCATATCAAGCCTTGGTGATACACTGCTGAAGATATGGAGGTTACTTTCATTGTAAATCACTGGTGCACACACTGATTCCTCAACATATGGAAAAGAAATATCTTACAGCTTTGTTTTTTTTTTTTTTTTTTTTTTTTTTCCTTTTCCATCATCTTTAAA
>VXAA01004515.1:0-35147 GCA_013399115.1 Anseranas semipalmata | reverse complement strand
CTGAAAGTTAAGATAAAATCACTTTGAAAGAAATCTGTAGGTGCACAGATGCCAGAATGATTGCAAAGTCCTAAAATATCTGGCTCATGCAGTCAAATAAACCCATATATCTGGGCCTGTATGAAATGTTTTCATAAGACAAATGTCATTGCAGGAAAAGTAATGTACTCACATATGGAAGATGACATATTGGAAAGCTGTTTTCTGTTTTTTGTTTTGTTTTGTTTTGTTTTGTTTTTCAAGGCACAATGGACAATTAAATGCATGCAGGATGTTTGAGTGGAGCTGTGGCAAAGAAGACTAATGATATGTTGTAATCTGCCAGGGTTTAGAAAGGTAACTGTTTTAGTACATACTGCTGGTAAGACTTGCAGTACAGTTTTTGTATAGTTTTGGTATATGCATTTTTAAGAAATGTTAATAGATACTCTTCCTGATTTCTCTCTCTCTCAGAAAAAAAAAAAAAAAAAAACAACAGGAAATGACACTCCACAATTATTTTCCTTGTTAAAAATAAATGAAATTAAAGATATTTGCTTTGGTTTTGATTTTGTACCTTGTTAGAGTTGGAGGCTTGGTTAGAAAATCTCGAGTCCTTCCTAACCTAGCTCACTCTGTGACTCTATGATAATGGTATTTTCTTAAAATAATGGGAGCAAATTGTATAACAGAAGCTATGAAAAAATAAAAGTCTTCATTTTTCACATGAAGGGAACTAGAAACCAGAAAATAAGAAGAAAAACAATTGAAAAGGCTGGAAAGAGAAGTATTGGCTTGATGCTATAGGCTCTTGATGCCTACATTTCAAAGTTATTTGTCTTCTGGATCGTGTCCTTTAGCCAAACACAAGTTTTGTTTCAGACATATGCTAGTGACTGGACTCCATATAAGGATAAGTACATAAAATGTAATGTCCTGTGGTTTGGAGGGTGTCAAAGTAAGTGAACTAGTTGTACCTTCGAGCTCTTCACTTTATGAATCTATGAATCATATCAATGTTGTTTAGAGTTTATTTATTTAAGTATTTATTTATTTGGTGAATTGTTCCTTCCTCATGACAGTTTTGTTTTCATCATCCTTCATCTAAAACAATTCTCTATGAAGTGACAGATTTCCCAAGGGAAATATCACAATCTCATGATTGTATTTGATGGCACTAAATGTGTGAGAAGACCCAGTTCCCAGAGGAATTACTCAGATGTAAGGATTAAGAATTGAATGAGGCCTTGGCTTTTGATTTTGAGACCACAAGTGACTTTAGAAGCAAGTATGACAGAACGAATGGTGTGTGAAAAAAAAAAACACAAAAACTTTCTGATCTCAGATATCTTTATATTATTTCGTAATACATATTGGAGTCACACACTAGCTAATTATTTCTTTCCACAGACAAATAAAGATGCGAAGAAACAGTTATAGAGGTGTTTTTTTTTTTTTCATTTTGTTTTCCTTAGCAGTTTCTTTAAGAACAAAAAGAAGATTAAAAATAAAATATCTGTGTCTCAGATGGTTAATGTTAAATATTCAGGGTTAGGGTTTCCAAGCTGCCTAAGGGATTTGAGCTCCTGTTTCCTATTAATTTTAAAGCAACCTGTCAACTAAACTTCTATTTTTAGGAAGGTTGTATCTTAATCAGCACATCAAAGTACCATCTCTTCAAAATAGCTTTGTTAAATATAACCACTGTCTTATCTTTCTTATTTTTTTATATTTGTCACATAATGGCCCTGCTAATGTGTGATAAATACCTTTATCATTACATTAGCCTCCTTGAGTCTAGGTAATAATTAACTGATTGATAATACTTACTGATCAGTGTTTAAGTAATTTTAAAATGGTGGCAGTTAAAAGACTTTCTTTATGTGCAAAATAACAGAAAGCAACTCTAGGTGTTAGTGAGTTGCTCTTTAGGACCAGAAATATTTGTGAGTTCTAAATGTAAAACTATTAACTGGATGATCCTTGATCCCTGACATGAGCTCCAACCCACAGCCCAGTCACTGCCTGTTCATCTCCCTGTGGGAACCACAGTCTTAAGAAGATTACACTACACAAAAAACAATCAGCTTGGATAGAGGACAAACCAGGAGAAAGTCCATTAAACCTTTCACATCATTACAAGCCTCATTGTTTTGCAGATGAGCAACATAAAGTAGAACATATGCATGAGGCCTCTTACTGACTCTCTGGGCACCAGGGATTTCAACTATCTGAACCTAGTTGATTGCTGCTAAGTGAATAAATAACCTTGAGGTATTCCTTCCCTTTTGCTGGAAAGGTGCCCTGCTTAAATACCAGATAATGAAAAAATGTTCAGATTTCCTTTATCATATTTTTTGTTCTCTGTTTTCTGTATACTATCTTGTAATTGCTATGGTCACTACTTTTCGAAATCTGCTGATAATAGAAGGTGAAACTGGCATTTTGGAGGGAATCTTATTAAGCAGAGGGGGAAAAAAAAAAAGTAGTCTTCACTCACTATCTAATTCAAGGCACAGGCCATCTTTAGAAAATATATTTTTCATAGGGACCTGGAGTCCTGAAGTTATCCATCTCCATGGCTGTATGTCACAACAAGTGGATAAAAGGTGATTTATTCAAAATTTAACTGTCTGGTTTATCTTTGTAATGTGCTCCTACAAAAACTATTTTTCATTTTCTGTACTGGGTGGCTGTTGATCATATTTCACTTATGCATATTTAATAGTAATTTTCATGGGATGATTTCTTTCAGCATTATTTTCCTCAAATGTCAGAATGCTGACTTGTTTATTTGATTTTTGAGCTATTACAATAATAGCAAAGAACTCTAATATTAGATGAGAACATCAGTACACTGGCGATTTAGGTGTCTCATTTAAATATAAGTTGCATATATGCAATTAACATCTTACTTAGCCAAACATTAGTGTTAGAATTCCCCTCAAAGAAAAAGGCAGAACAACAGAAAAATAAGTATTACTCTATTTGGACCTCCAAGAATAACCTATAAGCTCACATTTTTTTTTTTTTTCCCAAATTTATGTTGATATTTTAACGAAGGATTACGTAATATTTTTCTACTCCAGAGTGAACTGAGCAACTAAAATCAGTCAGAAATCAACAGATTCTTGATGTGTTACAATGTGGAAGATATTGATGTGTATTATTTTTTAATTTATCTGATCACATAAAGATTTGTTAATTTGATAGCCTTTTTTACACCTATGTGTTAATCTGTTACACTAGTAAAGATCCTAATTATTATATTTAAATTCATATATTGCAGTTGTATATCCCTATATTGGGTTTAAGTGGCACACGTTTGGTAGCAGGGGGGCTGCAGGGGTGGCCTCTGTGAGCAGAGCCCAGCAGCTGCCCCATGTCAGATCAGAGCCAGCTCCAGCCGGCTCCAAAAGGGACCCGCTGCTGGCCAGAGCCGAGCCAGGGAGTGACGCTGGCTGGGCCTCTGGGAGAGCAGAGTTAAGAAAGGGAAAAAAACTGCTGTGTGACAGCAGCTGGGAGAGAGGAGTGAGAAACAGCCCTGCAGGCACCCAGGGCAGTGCAGAAGGAGGGCAGGAGGGGCTCCAGGCGCCGCAGCAGAAGTTCCCCTGCGGCCCGTGGAGAGGCCCATGGTGGAGCAGGCCGTCCCCCTGCAGCCCATGGGCACCACACGGAGCAGATCTCCACGCTGCAGCCATGGAGGAGCCCCCATGGAGCAGGTGGATGTGGCCTGAAGGAGGCTGCGGCCCATGGGAGCCCCCGCAGGAGCAGGCCCCGGGCCGGAGCTGCAGCCCGTGGAGAGGAGCCCACGCAGGAGCAGGAGGCCTGGCGGGAGCTGCCGCCCGTGGGGGAGCCATGTTGGAGCAGTTTGGTCCTGAGGGATGGGCCCCGTGGTACGGACCCATATGGGAGCAGTTCTGGAAGACTTGCAGCCTGTGGGAAGCCCACGCAGGATCAGTTTGGGAAGGACGGCATCCCGTGGGAGGGACCCCACGTGGAGCAGGGGAAGAGCGGCATGAAGGAGCGGCAGAGATGCAGCGTTAGGGACTGACCGCAGCCCCCATTCCCCATTCCTCTGTGCCACGCAGGGGGAGGAGGCAGAAAAGGGTGGATAGGAGGAAGGTGTTTTTAGTTTGCTTGTAGTTTCTCACTGTTTTAGTCTGCTAGTGATTAGGTAATAAATTATATTAATCTCCCTATGCTGAGTCTGTTTTGCCCATGATGGTAATTGCTGGGTGATCTCCTTTTCCTTATCTCAACCCTTGAGCCCTTTCCATTGTATTTTCTCCCCCTTTTTCTTTGAGGAGGGGGAGTGAGAGAGCGGTTGTGGTGGATTTGCTGCCCAGCCAGGTAAAACCACCACAATCCTTCTTCCCTGAAGGATGCCAAAATGTTGAGTGGTGCAAGGCTTTCTTCTGTATCAGGTTTGAATGAGGATAGCCCTGATTTGAATTTAATCCTAACCAATTTAATTGAATTTAATCCTAACCAATTTAGTTTCTCTTAATGCAGATATCTGAATATAACAGGAATACAAATAATCTCTAAGACAATCATAGAATTATAAAATATGCCAATCTGGAAGGGACCCACAAGGATCATCCAGTCCAACTCCTGGTTCCATACAGGACCACTTGAAAATCAAATCATATGTCTGAGAGCAATGTCTGAGCACTTCTTGAACTCCAGCTTGCTTTGGGCCATGACCACTTCCCTGGAGAACCTGTTCCAGTGCTGACCACCCTCTTGGTGAAGAACCTTTTCCCTAACATCCAACCTGAACCTCCCCTGATGCAGCTTCATGCCATTCCCTCAGGTCCTATCACTGGTCACCAGAGAGATGAGATCAGTGGCTCCCCCTCCACTCCCCATCATGAGGAAGCTGCAGGCCACAATAAGGTCACCCCTCAGTCTCCTCTAAGCTGAACAAACCAAATGATCTCAGCCGCTCCTCATAAGTCTTGTCCTGTAGGCCTTTCACTATCTTTGTTGCTTTCCTTTGGAGACTCTCTAATAGTTTTATATACTACTTACAATGGGGAGCCCAAAACTTCTCACAGTCCTCGAGGTGAGGCCGCACCAGAACAGAGCAGAGTGGGACAATCACTTCCCTTGGTCGGCTAGCAATGCTGTGGTTAACACACCCCAGGATACGGTTGGCCCTGCTGGCTGCCAGGACACGCTGTTGACACATACTCATCTTGCTGTCAACTAAAACCCCCAGATCCCTTTCTGATGGCCTGCCCTCCAGTCCCTCATTCCCCAGTCTGTACATATATCCGGCATTACCCCGTCCCAGGTACAAAATCTGGTACTCTCTCTCTTGTTAAATTTCAGATGGTTGGTATGGCAAGCCCTCTAATCTATCAAGATCCCTCTGCAAGGCCTCTCTAACCTCGAGGGAGTCAACGGCTCCTCCTAATTTGGTATCATCTGCAAACTTACTTAGTACGCATTCGAGTCCTGCTTCCAGATTATTTATAAAAACATGGAAGAGAACTGGCCCTAAAATGGAGCCCTGGGGAACCCCATGGGTGACTGGCCGCCAGCCTGATGTAACCCCGTTTGCTAGAACCCTTGGAGCCTGACCCATCAGCCAGTTGTTTACCCATTGTATTGTGTACTTGTCTAGCTGTATGCTGGACTTTTTGTCCAGAAGGATACTGTGACAAACTGTACCAAAAGCTTTGCTAAAATCCCCCCAGCTCACATCTCCTGGTTTCCCTTGGGTGAGATGGATAACCTTGCCGTAAAAGGAAATTAAGTTAGTTAAGCAGGACTTTCCTCTCATGAACCCGTGCTGACTATGACCAATGACTGCATTGTCTTTTAAGTTTTTTTCAATAACTCCCAGAATAATCTTCTCCATAATTTTTCCAGACACTGAAGTGAAACTGACAGGCCTGTAATTACCAGTGTCTTCTTTCTTGCCCTTTTGGAAAATTGGAACAACTTTTGCCAGGTTGTGCAAAGACTTCTACTCGTAACTCTCGTTTCAGGATCATGCACTTCCTATGAACTAAATGAGATGTGAATGAGGCTCATTGTTTGTATATGTTTAACCAAAGGGGAAAGAAAAGTCTTACACCAAGTATGCATATGAAATTCTTCACAGGTGGGGAAGTTTTACATACCCACTGATTATTGTACCTTACTTATTTAGCCTAAATGTCAGGAGGTAATGGTGGGTGAGACTGGAAACATTGACTGGTTTAGTTAAGATTTGCTAAGAATGCTGTGATGCTTAAGCAATGCAAACAGTCAAACCCCAGAACCACGGATCAAATTTTCAAAAGAAAATATTAATAAAAAAAGATTTCTCATGTGCCTTCTCTGACTTTTCACTTCTGCCTGGATATGACCATTGAAAGAAGAGTATCTTTTTGCAATGGTAGGAAAACCAGATAATTATCTTTTTTTTTTGTTTTTTTGTTTTTTTTTTTTTTTTTTTTTGCTTCTGTGTACATCCAGACCAAAGAAAAATTATAAAGAATATAGGAAAAATTAACAGAAGCTCAAAAATAATATATTGCAAACTTTGTGGCCTTTCAAAATGAATTCTAGGGTTGATTATTCATCACAGGTCATACCCACAGCATTGAGAGAGCTGTTTCTTCTCTGAAGATTGGGAGCCCTGTAAAGCAAAGAAATAATGGTGCTTATGGAATGAATTAATGTGTAGCTTGGATGCATCATGATCAAAAGCTTAACAGGAAAATATCTTAGGTAGGCAGATAGATAGACAGAATGTGTTTGACTCAATTTATTTCTCCTCCAGCATTTCTCATAAATCCATTTAATTCCCTCCCTGTACTCCGAAAGGAAGGTAACATCCTTCCATGGTTCTAATCACAAACCCTTCATCTTTTCTTATGGAACTATTAAATTATTTTCCATCAGTCCTTGTGGATCTATACACTTTCCTATTTTCCTCTTGCACAATTCAGTGTGAGTGGGCAAACTGCTTATAAAAAGACTGGGATTAGAAATGAAGAGCTGTTGCACTTTATTGGTCAAAACCAAGCAGAATTACTCTCTGAGGAGTTAAAGGAAGATTACTTGGAATCTGTCTGTATTTACTGGGATCCTTTGGGTCCCATTAGTCCCCCACTTTCATTATCCTAAACACCAATTCATTTCATTTACTCTCACTTTTCCCCATGGCCATATTATTCACAATACTATGATGCAATAATTTTATTGCTTTGCTTTTCTCCATAAACCTTTATTGACGTAGTAAATAAAATACAGTGTTCTGATGTATTTGCAACAATAACTATGCTCTTACCCATACAGATATCAAATTTGTGCCCATCATACAAATATTTTATATGATGACATGTCCTAGAAATAAAATAAATAACTTGAATGTATCACTGATGATTCCGTAATAAATACCTCTCCTAGTGAAAATCAATCACATATTGGTTTAATTAGGAATAATCACTTTTCTATTATAAGCATTTATATTTCATTAAACAATTAATATGCTGTATATTAGATACACTGGTAAGCATGCTGAATACTTCAGACAGTGGTGTGCCTTTCCAATTGTGGTTTTAGTCTGGTCCAGGCAAACTAATTCTCTTTTGCAATGTGTTACCCTGAGGTTTCTAAATATACTTGCATACCTCAGGATCACACAACCTGTGTGTGAGGCTTCCATCTGGCCTCTCAAGTGGTTGTTTTCAGTTACCTATTTGTTATCAATGAGGGACTGTATTCATTATCTGAATGTTCATTGTTACTCCAGTTACAGTTAAGAAATGGTAATGCATGCACACATTAGATATGTAAGTTAACCAGAATGTTTTGAGAGAGTCAGAAGGGTTTTGAGGAGGAGAGGTTTGCTGGATCATGTTCAGTTAGTGAGAGAACAGAATGTCTCACTGCTCTTGGGTGCATTCTTTATGCACTTAATATATGGTGATCCTTGGTTTGTTCTGTGCATTTACTACAGGTGGACATTTTTATAAATGACCTTTTACTTTGTTTTCTTAGATTTCTTACATTTTAATACAAAAGCTGTTATATCCATTCTTGGACAGGTTAAAGGAAGTGTTTATTCTTCAATTCTCTTTTGAACAGGTTTAAGTTCAAAACCTATAATCAAGTTTATCCTGGTAAGTACCATGCAAAATGTTCATGCAAATCAAATTCACACTGATTTTTGGAATAGAGAAATATGATGAAAGAAATGAGAAATATGCGAAAATGGGAGAAGTTTAGGGTGCCTCACTGGCTGAAATTCTCAGTTTACCCATGCAGTAGCCAAAAGCATCTTTTGTTTTTGTTTTTGTTTTGTTACAATCTATTCTACTGACTTCTCGATGTGTTAGAAATTAAAAATTCCTCTGGTGGCCTAAACTGATACTAGTCCAGGCAGCAAACTAATCTATACATTGTCATTGAAGTACAACCTGTACCATCAAAAATAGCTTGCCCTATGCTGAAACTGAAGAGGGAGACAGGTGGCACAAAAAAAATAGAGCTGTGTGAATTTTCTGTCCTAGGACAGATTTGAGGGTGTTTTTTTTTTTTTTTTTTCTTAATCCGTTTGGGATATAAAGCTAAAATCTAGGAATATATATTTAAAAAAGAGAAAAAAATGGGTGAGGTAAATTTCAAATGATGATTTTTTGGTACCAAAACATTTTATTTCAAAGATATTTTATTTCTAAAGGATTTATTATGAGTTAAACAGATAATTTAAAAATGTGAATTCATTTTGTAAGATAATGCAAAGCCTTTTATTTTTTAAATGTCAAAACAAATTCTTTTATATTTGGAATTCATTTTTCGGATCTGTTTTTGATTTTGGAGAATTGTTAAAACTGAACATTTGCCTTATATAGCTTTGGTTTCATTAAATATATATTTCATAGCAGAAAAAAATATTATTGAAAAATTCTTCTTTTCATGACCAACTTCATCTGGTGTGTGAACAAACCATTTTTACAAAACCACACATGATTTTATTCTACACCTGACCTTTTGATTTAACAACCATCTCAGCTCACTTCCTCATGAAAGCAATTTTTAATGCTCTCTTCAGGCTTACATTTTCTTGCAGGTCCAGTGAATGCATTCAGCTGAACACTAAAAGTTCACAACGCCCATCTCATTAATGCCTATTTGTTGCTGTCACTCTCTTAGTCTGCAGTTTTGCCCTAGTCTTTCTATGACATAGTGCAGCTTTAAAGACATAATCTTATCTGATAAAAAGAGCTTACCTCCACAAATCTTGCTAAACTCAATGGAAATTTCCTTTGCATAGAAGAAACACTGGACAAATACAAACCAAGTTAAACATAAACTTAAACATAAATGTTTAGAAGTTTTGGTCCTATTACCTTTCAATGGCTAGTTAGTATTCTTTACCATGCTCTGTTTCTTGATAATGACAAAGTGCTAGTAGGTACAAATTTTAACACCAGGTCTAGGTCTACCAGAACTATGTTCAGGCATTATTTTTAGCCTTATGTCAGACAAAGACATTAAATATTATGACCTTCCAAATTTCTAACTGTCTGAACTGATACGATGCTCTAAAATTGATTTTTATTTCATTAGTAGATCCTATGCTCCTGTGAGCATTATGAGTATGTTAGAACAAAGAAGTAAAATATTCAATCTTCCTTCTCTTTCAAAAAAAAAAACCAAAACATTTCTTCTTTTATCAAAAACAAAAACAAAAACTTCCCAGTAAGTGCCATGCTGTCTTGTTTCTGTAAAGCAAGAAAGAAACAAAACTGAGTCCACATTTCCATAATTCACATTCTTCCTTTAACTTGAAGTTGGACGATATCCCTTATAGCATCAGCATTATGATTTAGTACATGCAGTATTATTGACTTTTCCAATAACAACAAAACACAGCAAGTCATCCTAATGACATTCTGGAGAAACCAATTAAGAAATTAGGACAGCATGTTAATCTACTCTAATACAAAAGCAGGACATGCTTATCAATCCTTATCAGCTTGGGCTCTGTCTAACAGCAAGAACAAATATTTATCTAGATCTTACAGATGAGATACTAATGGCAGTATAGGTGTGATATCAGTTTATGTGTTGTCACTTACATATGAAAAATTATTCTGAAAGCCCAAGTATACACTTGGGCTCAGAAGGTCCTTGCTGCCATGGTCACACTGCCTGATATAGTTATTTAAAAGCTAGTATATCTATTTCTCTTAGAGAACCAGTGACTAGTATTAGTCTAAGAAGAGAGCCTTAGAAACACAAAACTTTCCGACTTATATTTCTGATTTTCTCCTGCCCAGGGCTCTATTAAGAGTCACATACCAGATTTTAAATAAACAGTGACTAAAAACCAGAATGACCACTTATTGTTGTAAGCTTCTCTTTTCCTATATTTCAGCGGGGACATTCAGGAAAGAGGGAAATGTTTGCTTTATTTATTTATTTATTTAGTTAGTTAGTTAGTTAGTTAGTTGGTTAGTTTGTTAGTTTCTGTGTATTAGCATTAGAGCTGATTGATAATGGTTGGTTGAAACTCTAACTTTTAATCCAGTAGGTACCTACTTATATCTTCAGATACCTAAATAAGTTTTACAATAACTCTGTGTTCCTTCAGATTGCTAAAATATTCATATATATTTAGAGCACTGGAGGAAAAAAAAAAATAAAAAGGGCTTGGACATTGAAAAGTTCAGTACTGAAACAGCTGACTTTTAGTTACATTGCCTAACAGAAGCAGAGGTCTAAGGTAGATGCTATGCTGGATACACAGATTCCAGGATACATGAAAGTAAATACTATGAGCAAAGAAGTAAGCTAACTATGAGGAAATGCTCATCATGTGAGCCTATTTTAATGCCCACCCACTGAAGTTTATGTGTATTTTGCATATTCACCAACATCAGCTTTGTATCTGCCTATATCTCAGTCAAGTGAAAGCCACATGTCTGAATTTGCATGATTCTGAATCCAGTTGAGTGAAGTGTACCACTAAATCACTTCATTAGGGTTCTGGTTAGCTGAGAAAAACAGTGAAGACACCTAAGTCTGTATTCAGTATGTAATGCAAATACACCCAAATATCAATAGATGACTGTGACTGGCTGCAGGGGTGCATCTCCCTCCACTTATCATTCACAGTCATGAGCTATTCCTGATATTACATACCTAAACCAGCATTTTCTTACAGAAGAACAATAGCAAAAAGTGACATTGGCTTTTCTATGAAACTATCATTCTATGGGGCTGATCGAGCTCTTCCATAGCATAAAGCATGAAATGCTTCCTAGATCAGAGAAAGGTGATGGACCAAGAACAACTCTGTATTGTGGTGGATATATATTTAAAAGCAGACTAAGTTGACATTTTTTCTGGATTTAGCTCTGGTTTACACCCATATTTTCTACACCACTGGCACCCACAAAAGATGACCTGGCAACTTGTCAGAATGCCTATAGTTAGGAAGTTAGCCAAAAGGAAGGCCCACTTAGCAAATCCCAACAAATAGAATGTATGAGGTGATCTCCCAGATGCTTTCTACAGAGTTAGGTTTTCCTTCTGCCATATGCAGTTAAGAGATTATATTTTTAAAATACATTATGCTTTGGTAGCAGTTTTGTAAGAGATTTAAAATTTGGACCTAAATACCTAAATCATCTACTGAACTGCAAAGCTCAGATAAAAAGGGTTTTGAAATTTAACATCAAATACAGCTTACCTAACTTTAAACAGTTATAGCTGAGATGATTATGTCTGATTTAGTTGTCTTCAGATGCCGTTATAGTCAGCGGGTGGAAATAGTCATTCTAAAGGTGTAGTTCACCTGGACTGTTTTAGGTGTCTAGTTTAGAAGGAGATGAATTCTGTCTTAGAAATACCTTCTCTTCCACTAGGTCTAAAGGAGAATGGGGTCAGATGAAAACCTAATCAGATGAACATGCTTAACTTGGAACTCAGCTTGTATTGCAATATATGCTTCCTGCCTAGAACAAAAACATACTGAGATTGTGGATCTCTCCTTCACCCAGATTTTTATCACAATGAGTTCTAGAGTTAAAAGGAAGAAATGAAAAAATATACATAAGTTTGCTGTAGAGGATAAACATTTTGGCCATAAACTTTTGCTAGTCAACACTCAGCTTCAGATGTGTTGAATTGACTTATACACATGAGAAGAGCTGACAAGCAGTAAGGTTGTCCTCCAAGATCTCTGATGAAGATGCAGTAAGATAGACAAAATATAATACTGGCAAATTCATAAAAAATGTCAAGTACTTAGTGAAGAGAAATGGAAAACATCAAACAGTGCTCCTAAATAGAGTGCTGAAATGTCTGAGATGATGAGTCATCAAAAATGTAACATAAAACAATCAGTATACAAAAGAGTATGTTAACATAAATTATTCAAAAATCCATTGAACCGTAATGGTTTTCCATAGTAATTATATTATTTGTACTAGATATATTTTAACCATCTGAAAGTACAATGCACTATATATATATTTTTTTCCTAATTGTGGGCAATGCAGTGTGCTTTACTATTAACTTTCTACAAGCCTTTTAATAGCCTACCTGACATTTCTTATGGGGGCAGTAAATGTTCTGAAGCTGAAGGGACTTTTATGCAGTCATGTCAACCCCTGACGCTAAAGGAACAGTGTCAAGGAGGTCACTGGTAGTAGGTGGCACAAACAAACAAACAAACAAAAACAAAAACAAAAACAAAAACAAAAACAAAACAAAAACAAAAACAAAAACAAAAACTAACCAAATGACCAAAAAAAAAACCCTCCCTCCAAAACAAAAATAAAACAAAAATAAAACACAAAACACAACTGACTATTGTGAAAATATTGGCCACAGGAATGAGTTTTAAGTGTATTTGAAGAGGACTCTGACTATAATGTGAAATTCTGGGGAATTTTTGGAAGGTCTGAGTTTGTATAACAGGAAACTGATGCTGAGAACATTCTGACAGTAAATTTCCTATGGCTCCATCTTGAGATATGAGAATTGTCCTTGGCAAAGAAAAGCAAGAGAGACAGGCACTGAAGTAGCTGACTTCCAACCAGATCCTAATTATTACATATTTGAGACATTTGGGGCAGCCAGAAAACTAGGGTAAAATATAAACACTGTGTTAAATCACCTTGTTCAGGTAAGAGGAGGTCACATTCTGGTCTAGCTTGTGCTTCTGGGTAACATTTCAATGCAAGTCCTTTTTTAGTAATTGCAGAGGAATAGATTATGTTGAGATTTTCATTCCAAATTAAACAACACTGTCCTTCAGAAACACTGGATTGCAAAAACTGTTTTTGTTAGCATGCAGATTTCTCTAAAATAGCTTTGCTATTAGTGACTTGCTCACTCTTTGAATAAAGAAACAAAACCATATTGTGTGACCATGTTCTCTCATGCCTCCTTACAACAAAGAAGATACCAGAAAACTTCTGTCACTTATATATGCTTGTTACATAAAGCTGAATTTGAATTCTTATGTCTAGAAATGAACTTGTGTTCTGTGTCACTGCCTCACAAAACAGACTCCCTGGATGTAATTTGGATCTTTGAATTGCAGTCATACTTACGGTACATTCCTCTCTCTTAGAGGATTCTTGGAGTGCTGTTTTATTTCCAGAATATATTTAAGAGAGATCTACCTCCCACCATTCTACTAATATTCTCATCTGCTTCAAAAAGGCTAAATACTTTGCAAAGATGTTAGAAGCTATATCTTTAGTGACAGTTTATATCTTCTTGGCACATTCCTGTTACAGAAATGTTGGCAGACCTCCTGTTACAGAATCTCCTGATCTGTCATGTATTAAAGCTGTTCTCTGGGTATCCAAGCACTTAAAATACTTTTAGAGTGTCAGGCGTGCAAGGGGATGGATATTTCTTTAGTTTGGATTTAAAAACTGAGAGAAAATAAAACATCAGAAAAGGCAGAATTCTAAAGGTATTCATCCAATCAGATATATGCAGTACTTAAACTCATATATTGGACAAACTAAATAGCTTGCTGATTCTGATTTCAGGCAGTGGCAAATGTCTAAAAGGTATATTTAAATGAAAGTAATAAAACCTGAGATCTATTGACAGTTTTGATAACAGTGATAAATGCCATGGTATTCAAATTGACAGACAGCTGAATCATCATAAGTGATGGCTTATCTCACAATCATACTCAGCTGATAAAATTCCAACCATTTTTGATTTAAATGTTGTAGATGATATGATAATCTTACGTTGTTTAAATTGTTATAAAGAAGAACAATAACTGCTAGCAATAAGTCAGGTGCAACTCATTTAAAGCAGTGTGCTTAGAAAAAGGAAAGGTGGTCCAGTGATAAGTATGACAACTTAGAACTTGGAAGACCTGACGCATCTTAGCATTGACAAAATCTTCTTGTGCTGCAATGTTTCGTGAGGATAAACACACTGGAGCTGTTAAAACGTGGTCTCAAGAGTAAGGAGGGCTCTGCAGGTAACACAAACTAATAGCATTGTACTTCATTGTTTGTTTTGTGGCATCCTAATGATTCTAACATAAAGTAAGTAGGCTCAAGGAAACCTGAGCTCAGATCTGCTGGCCTAGTAGGCAGCTTTGGTGAAATTGTTTCATTTCCCTAGTTTCTCCCTACATAAACATGGTAAATAATCCCACTTCTTTTTGTGAACAACCCTGAAATTGTCTTATGACATATGTTATCTGAGTCTATTGATTCTGGTAAAACAAACAAACTAACTAACTAACTAACAAACAAACAAACAAACAAAAAATTTATTTTATTTTAGAAAAAAAGTGTATTGAAGGGTGTAATAATCCTTGTTGTAAGACTACACCTGCATTTGAAAGAAGGAAACATACTTTGCTTTAGCTATATATATATATATATTTCAAATCTTAATATTTTGTTATGGAATTAATTGAAAAATATGGGAGCCCTCCAGTGGTGAAAATAATGTATCTGAATTTCACAATCTAGCTACCTGTGTTGCCTGTTTGCAACACAGTTGCCATAGTTTCTGACACATATGGATGCTGATCCCATTTTGATTAACAGGACTTGACATCATCCCAAATTTGCCTGGACTTGCAGATGAATCTATTCCCAGATGACATTTGTAAAAGACCAGAAAGCTAAATTTATCTCGTGTTACTTCATTTTCTATATACACAGGAAAACCCTTGGGGGGCTCTTTGCTTGTTTGTTTTCTTCCCACTAAACCTGTGTGGTTAATCATAGGCTCCCCTTCCACAGGCCCCTCATCTTTAAGGATGCGTGGATGGAAGAGAGTTTACAATTCTCCCACATTGCAGTAATAAGAGACGTTTGGCTGACCTGATCCTCCAGTTCTTTGGCTCCCTGGATTATCATATTCATCTAGTCACCATTTGCCTCAAGAACTGCACTGAAAGCTGTGGGGCATCCTTCTGGAAAGGCTCTGGATACCTGGCCCATTCCTACCTTGAAACTACAGCATTGGAGTGGGTAGTACTGCTTCAGCAAATGAACTCATGTTTTGGACTCCTATGCTCAACTTACCATATAAAGGCGAGGTTATTATTTCTGTTGGAAAGCCCTCCTGTTGCACTCCAGGAAGATCACAATCTGCCTTCCAAAGAAACATAACTTTAACTTGCTCTACCAATGCCTGTGCAGTCCACTGGGAGTACATTACTTCCCTAAACATGTTAATCTATTAATAGTACAGAAAAATCCTTAAAATGGAGCTCCTATGCCTTTAACTCATGTTTGTAAGATTTTTAGACTTTTTAAATTTAAATATGCCAACACAATTGTCTGATATCTTCTCTTACTTAAGTTACATAAGTGGAGTCAAAAGCAGTTTCATTGTCAGTGACACATGTTAATATACAAAGGTCTGAAAAATAACAATTTTTTCAGAGAGCCTTTCTGTAGCACTGGAAACAATAGGAAACTGTGAGTTAAAAAAAAAAAAAAAAGATTAGACATTTTTCTTTTTTTTTTTAACAAGAATATCTTCTGTTGGAAATACATGTTGATAAAGTACATGGAATTCCCGAGAATATTTCTTTGAAGCTATTGGCATCTGAGGTATTCATAAGCAGACCGCAGTAAAAGCTATACAATCAGAAATCCACTGTAGTACCATTATCTGTAATACAAATTGTCACAGGTAGATTCAGCAAAGGCACAGAAAATCTCATCTTGCTGATACAGATGTAAGTGTGTGCATGCATGCATGCACTCATGTACAGACGTTTGCATTGTGTATAGTCAGAGGGATATTCCTGAGTACAGCCATAGGAGGAGGAAGTGTGTTTTCTTCTGTTTTTGTTTTTTCTTTTCTGTTTTATTATTTCAAATCTAAAGGCAGGCCACTGAACTATACAGAACAGCAGAAATAAGATTGTAAGAAGCAGAATCTACTTCACACACTTTGCCTTCAGATTTTTACCGTATTTTGTATAACAGCTTCAGGGTCCAAGCCTCCCATTGTCATGGAAAAATAAAGACTTCATTTAACTGCTGGTGGAGCTGTAGAGTGTGATGTGTGTTTGTTAGTCTAAGACATCTGCTCTTTGTGTCAGCTACTAACTCCAGACACCACGGAGTGTCCCCTGTCCCCTGCTAGGCTGTGTGTGGAGGCGGTGGGTTGGAGCTATGCATTACCATCCAACAAAAGAGAAAAGGGGTAAAGAAAATATTTGTGTACAGCAGGGACTAACTGACAGGAGAAGAGATGCTTTCAGCAGTGGCTGAGAGGTTAAGTGATTAGCATGTGATGCCTGCCGGCCCTTTAACCACTGGATGGATAAGGATGATTAACTGTCAGTGAAGCTCTGAGCTATGTAATCTGACAAAAACAATGATGAGAGGATGCTAATTTTACTTACTTGGACTGCATTATGCACAGTTCCCTTATCACCGGGAGAAATTCAGAATATGCAGTGGATCAAACAGTAGCGACCTCGGGGTGTGCATGGCACTGCTCATAACCATGCCTACCTGGACCAGCTCCTGTCTGGGGCCACCTTTGCACTCCCTTTGCACTAACACTTTTCCCTCTCAGGGACCCAGCAGCTGGCTCCTCCTGTGTCCCATGTCACCACCACCCTTTGCCAACTCGCAGACCCCCTGGAGCACTCAGAGTCTCTGGGCTGCAGCTGCCACAATCCTGAGCCAGCAACTGGGAATGTCTCAGCTGTGATCTAATTGCTCAAAAGGTATCTATTTTGTGATGGAGGGAGGGAAGAATAAGAAAAAGAAAATGCAAAATTTATGGATGATAAGTAGATTTAAGACCTGACAAGCTCATTTGTTTGTAATAGTTAAAAAAAAAAAAAAGTTCAATCACACTCAAATGCTAGTAAGGGAATTTTGCAATTTTGACATGCAAAGAGATTTTGTTAAGCTTGTAGCTGTCAGTTGATCAAAATAGAGCTTGAATGAGCTGATTTTGATGAATGTTTACTTAATATTTACAGATAGTTTCTCACTTTTAATGAGAAAGTAAAGTTTGCTTTGCTTTGCCTGGGTCTTGCACTTGTCACACGATTTTAGCTATCTAGAAATTAGATTTCTAAGCTAGTTGTCTCATGAAAGTCAATGGGCGGATAGGGGGAATGTTACTTCCTCAGGTAGTATGTCTTCAACATCTACATCAAATAAAATGCCAACATAAAAATGCTTGTCTCTTTCTGTTTGTTACATGTGGAGCCCAGATAATTAGGATAGACTTTTTGCCTAACGTTTAGATGGCAGAATTAGATAATTCCTATCTGATTTTCAAGGTGCAAAATTTTATATTTTCACTAGGATTTTTATCTTCATAGCTAATCCTATGTCGAACTTCACTTGGGCATGCATTTCACCAAAAATGTGGTGGCTGTGACTTATTGTCACCTATTGAATTTGCTTTTCAAATACTGATTTATTTTTGCCTGAAATCATTCAGTCGCTTCATAGCAGAATCATGTAATGATTCTAAAGGCATAGTAATGCCTTTAGACATTTAAACATGATGAATAGTCTGGAAGGATTGATTGCTTTCCTTCTACAGCTGCAATTTTACTGCTTTCTATCTAAGGATCAAGATTACTGAAAAAATGTCTAACAGTATTTTTGCTTTTCTTCTGAGTCTTAACTCTTCCCATGAACTAAGCACACAGACTGAATTTGGTCTTCACTTATTTTTTTATTTCAATGATATATATTGATTTTCCTTCCTCTGTATATGAGTATGCCTAAGTTGAGAATGCAGTTCAATACATTTTACAGATTTGTAAAAAAACAAAGTCACATAGCAATGATACTGTCCTCAAATGTGAGAGTATGCTCTGTAAAGAACCTCCTGCAGTGGTTCCAAGCATTAAGATAAAGTATTCTGCAGTGGATACACAGAAAGTATATTTCCTTGAGACTCTGGGAATAATAGGATTAGCACCATTATAATGCATTTTCACAAAGTAACAGGAAGTAAAGAGCAGAAAAAGAAAATGTATGGCATTGGATACAGTTGTAAAACCTGTAAAAAAAAAGTTTTTTGTTTTTTTCTAAGAAATTAGAAAAAAAGATGGGAGAGGGAAAGTTTACCTTGTCTTTTATTCCAATTTTCTCAGAATCTGTTCAGATTGGCAAGACCCCTAGACCCCAACTATTTTCTTGCTTTTATTTTGAGGAAGGAAAAAAAAGAGCAGGTTTTTACTTTGTTTATTTGTTTGTTTGTTTGTTTCCATTCTTTGTTTCATAACCAGAAATATTTTCCAACTTCATTGGGAGTTTTGGCATATTACGAAATTTGTGTATGATATTTTAAAGATTGTAGGGGCTTTTTGATGAACAAATAAACAGATACCCAGCTCAGAGACAAATTCTAAACCTCAAAAATAACAAAAACAACAACAAAAGACTCTGACTGGTCTCTGATTTGAATGATGTCAGTCTCAGATTCACTCTAAATGAGACCAGAACCTGGTTCAGCTCAAAGAATAGGCATAAAGTTTCATTAATCTCAACATGTTTCACTGCAATGGACTCGTTTATATTTTCACCTTAAAGTAGAAGTCAATCTATATGCATTCCAGTATAATATACTGGAATGTTCAATATAATTGCACAATTTGCTAACAAGACATTTTAAAGAACCTTGATGTGAAATTTAAATGCAGGTAATCTAGGGGTTTTAGGTAATATGACTGCATTTTAGCTCTCTAGAACAAAGCTAATCTCTGTCCTCTAATACTGAGAAGCAGTTTTTGATCCTTTAAAATGAATAGTTCATTATCATTGAAATGTCTAAGTGGTGAAGTATTTCTGCTCAGCTTTTGCTTACTATTAGTACTGAAAATAAATAAAAAGTCCATAGCAAGTCACTATAAAATGGTTTATTGTGCAACGTAGCATAGCTGTAATTTGGCATGGACGAGTAATTTTATTTGCATAATATAAATTTTAGCCTGATTTTATAATGAATTGGCTGTGTGAGTGCATTGACCCACAATCGGCTACAATACTAGAGTTCAGGAAAAGTGGTGACATACTACATTTCTTTGTAGCAGCTCAGTGGAATTGCAAATATAATAGCCAAGAGCATGTCTTTCCGAACGCATCTGGCAACTAGTTCAAATGATCCTTTAAGGACATTCATTTTTGCTGGTATACTATTGTTGTCTTTCTATGCTATGTTTTTTTTTTTTTTTTCTTTCTGTCTTCTATGTATATTTTTAAGGTAGCAAAAGAAACTAGTCAAGTGTTTAAATACTGTTTGAGGGTGACAAGGTATTGGTGCTGAGGTTAATAAAGTTATTTCATACACAACCAGTATTAATACTCTTAATTTATATAGGAATAGGTATATTTCTGTTCTCCTTCATTATATAGGAACAAGTGCATGTATGTTTGGAACTCTACACCATGACAAAAAATAAGATGCAGTTACCATAGCCAGTGTGAAACAGACTTTAACTCGCTGACAACAGTTCCTGACATTTATAGCATAGCTCCTGGGGTCCTTAATGACCACCATGTCAAGTTGAATCTACTCTTAATATACCTCACAAGTAAGGAGTAAGTATTATGGTTTTCATCCTGAGTGTGAAAGGTCCATATTTCATAAAGATCATGAGTCCAGCTGAGTTATTAAAGGGTTTCCCATAAGGGAAAAAGAGTCATTCTTTTTTTTTGCAACACTTTCTGCTCATGTCACTGAAACTTTATTTTCTTAAAAAATAATAATAATAATAAAAAAAGGTAATGTGCATTTAAATTACAATATGGAAACAGATATTCCTGACAGAAGCTAGCAAAGACTGAAACATTGTACCTACATGTTTCCTTAGTTAGGAGCATTTTATTTTACAAAGGAGTAAAAATTGTCTGCAAGATCAAGTCTAGAGGACTAGTCTGAAATACTAACAAATTTCCTGAAAATTCCAGTCAGATATCTTAAACCATAGAAGACTATGAATTTCCACTGAAAAACATTCCCACTAAGTGCGAGTTATTATCACTACTATTTTCCTGCCTTCTCTGTTGTTATACAATGTTGTGTAGATGGCAGAGATTACATCCATGGGTCTTCACATGAAACTTTCAATACATTTTACAGAACTTCCATGTTTTTGGTATCATATAAGGCAAGAAAATTTTCCTTCATTCAAGACCCACTTCTGTGAAGATCAAGACACAGAATACCACCCATATAACAAGCCAGAGTTGGAGAGGAAGTTTTTCAGAAGCAACAGATCATTTCTGGACATTCAGTTTGGTGGATGCAGATGTTTCACAGCATCGTGGAATAGTTTTGGTTAAAAGCACTTCCCTGAACCTTATCTACTCCAGCCCCTTGCTCAAAGCAGGGGTAAACAGCTTGCTCAGGGCCTTGTCCTTTCAATCTTTTGAAATCTTCTTTTTCAAGATAAATCATGAAACAATGACCTAAAACCTCCCTAACACTCAGCCCTGATCCAGATATTCTGACTGATCACCCAGAATAGATGCACCCCAAATTATTTCTTCCTTTTGAAAATCTTGTCCAGGATGGGTTTCTCCTATGCAGATATACAGGATAGGATTAATATGACTTATGGTGCCATACACCCTTTGCTACTTCTGTAATCAATGAAGAGAAACTCAGCATTCCATGGGCATGATTCATCTCAGTGTACAGTAGATTTCTAAAATGGACCAGTTGAATAACACCCAGGGAGTCTTTTTTTCTACTGAATCCACTGCCAATAAAGGAATCCTAGGAAGACTATCTCAGATGTAGACATGCCCACTGTACACATCTGAAATTAAGTGAGCTAGATCATATCTATGGTCTTTAATTCAAGTGGTGGCAGAAGAACTACATACCAATTTCAGGTTTACTGGGTTATGGTGGAAGGGTTGTATGTTAGAGGTTATAGGTGAACTCAGTATCCCTCAAAAAGGACAGCTGTAGGTTTTTTTTTCTGAATTATACACTATATATTTTTTTTCTTGTACATATATATTAAATCAGTGCTTATAATAGTCCTTTTTTTTTTTTTCTATAAAGAACAACTGAAGAGACATATATCATGTGACTGGAATTATTTTCACAGTACTGCACATGTAATGTCAGTAATTCACAGTCTGTTGATAGAATGAATTTAAACAAATGAATTTGCTTCTTGTAACTTTTCCTGTTTTTGTTGCAGGCTGTGTAAATGAGAACTGCAATAAATGAGAAAAAAAATATTTGGAACAATGCATGATAGTGAGGAAATACATGTATTTTGTGTACAGAATAATGAACATGATGGTGTTTGAAAAACAAGAGAAAAAGCAGTATTCATAACAGTCTATACCTTTTTTTTTTTTTTTTTTTTTCCTCCGGTGTCAATACCAGAGATTTAAGTCAAGGTCTGAGTGAATGGTGTATACACTCTCTTGCAATGCATAAATACCCACAAATTTTAGCTAAACTGGAGCAGTGGAGTTAAAGTTCTTGTACGTGGCTTTAAGCAATGAATGTAATAAAGGATATGATGAGTAACTCACTGAAAAGAAATGGAGCACTCGAGTTTACTGTTTATGTCAGAGGAACAGGAGATTATGAAACTTCTAATGCACAGTCACAGCTAGCACTACCTGATGTACCACATGTAGTGCACTTCATGGAAAAGCTGTACAGTTTGGATCATTACTGGGCTACTACAGTCCCTGAGAAACTCTTTTTCATTCTTTAAAAATCTTTCCTTCTTTATGACAGACTGCACCATTAGCTGTTTTGGCATGTATTCCAGGCCATAGACTGGGATCTGTGAAGATTACTGGGCAGGAGTTAATGTTTATCTGGAAAGCTGTTTGAATCACTTGAGGCTTTTAACATCTTGGTTTTGTAGCTGTGTGATTGCCACAAAGATTATCATAGTGCCATTTACCTAGGAGGAAAAATAATATATTTACAGTACATTTTTAGTTGCATAAATTGCCTTTTATTCCAGGCTTAGATATTAAGAAATTTAAGGACCTACTTTTCCCATCAAATGCATTTAGACTTGTGGCTACTCTGCTAATCAGCCTTCCTGATTTTAACAGATTGATGCTTGAAAATTATTTCTGGCAATCTGGTGACAGAAATATACTCAACCATATCTTTAATGTAAATTATGTTGAGATTTTTTGTTTGTTTGTTTGTTTTCCTTAAGTACTTACTACCTCATGCCATTTTTCTGATACACAGAGCAGCCCTTGAATCAATCTCAGAAAGAAGAACCTAACTTTAAGTGGTTTATGTTGTTGTTAGTATTTGGCAGTTCAGGTACTATAACATGTCAAAAATTGATTCATTCTGTTAGCACAGGAAGAATTGAAGCAAGCAGTGAATGTCTCTGAATCTTCACGTCTCTATTTCCTTCATAGTTAAGGACAACGATTGGTGACAGCTTTGTCAGCTTGTCACATAATGTCATTGGAGATTCCACATGGCTCTCTGACAGTAAATTTTCCCTTCTATTTGTTAGGAGGTACCAGCCAACAGAAGCCTGAAGAGAGATAATTTTCTTAGCTACATTTGCAGTGAAAAATATGTAAATGGTAACAGCCTTGTTTCTTTTCTTATCTTTCTTTCTTTTCTTTTCTTTTCTTTTCTTTTCTTTTCTTTTCTTTTCTTTTCTTTTCTTTTCTTTTCTTTTCTTTTCTTTTCTTTTCTTTTCTTTTCTTTTCTTTTCTTTTCTTTTCTTTTCTTTTCTTTTCTTTTCTTTTCTTTTCTTTTCTTTTCTTTTCTTTTCTTTTCTTTTCTTTTCTTTTCTTTTCTTTTCTTTTCTTTTCTTTTCTTTTCTTTTCTTTTCTTTTCTTTTCTTTTCTTTTCTTTTCTTTTCTTTTCTTTTCTTTTCTTTTCTTTTCTTTTCTTTTCTTTTCTTTTCTTTTCTTTTCTTTTCTTTTCTTTTCTTTTCTTTTCTTTTCTTTTCTTTTCTTTTCTTTTCTTTTCTTTTCTTTTCTTTTCTTTTCTTTTCTTTTCTTTTCTTTTCTTTTCTTTTCTTTTCTTTTCTTTTCTTTTCTTTTCTTTTCTTTTCTTTTCTTTTCTTTTCTTTTCTTTTCTTTTCTTTTCTTTTCTTTTCTTTTCTTTTCTTTTCTTTTCTTTTCTTTTCTTTTCTTTTCTTTTCTTTTCTTTTCTTTTCTTTTCTTTTCTTTTCTTTTCTTTTCTTTTCTTTTCTTTTCTTTTCTTTTCTTTTCTTTTCTTTTCTTTTCTTTTCTTTCTTTCTTTCTTTCTTTCTTTCTTTCTTTCTTTCTTTCTTTCTTTCGTCCTGTATTACATTTTTTAACTGTTGACTACCTAGCAATATTGAAATGAAGTTTTTGAAATATAATTACTCTGTGATCACAGAATTCCTATTACAGTGTTTTTAAAGCTCCACTGACAGAGCTGAAAATATTTCACTTTAACTTCCACACTCTCTCATGCTGTGATGTTTTCCTTGTTCCTTATGGGCAGGTCATTCTACATATTTCCCACAGAATTCCCACAGAGGACCTTTGACACGTTCATGAAGTTACAAAAACATTTGGATGAGCCAGTCTACAAAAATGGATAAACATTCTAAAACCTTACTGAGTAAAATAATATGAGAAAGCCACCAAAGGAAAGTTGATTACCTTTGTAAGAATGTTTTTTCAATTTCCCCATTATAGGTCTTTCTACAGTGCCCTGATGCTCACAAATAACATCTTTGAATAGGTTTTTGAAAGCTAAATGTTGGTATGCTAATGTATTACATATGAGAGCCAATGATAATACATGGAATGCTAGTGCATGTTTCTTCAACATGGTTTTGTGACTTTGTAACAACACATTGAGAGACCTGGGCTTGACAGCAAGTCTCTCAATGACAAGGACTGGAAGAACTGTATGAAGAAACAAGTTCAGTGTCTGAAAGAGTGTAAATGACATAAGTGTGCCATATTATTCAGCTTTAAGAAATTCAAGAAGAACAAAATTCATTATTTGAATTTACCTTAGATGTAGAGTCTTGAAGGTGACAAAAATAAAGACCAATGGGAGAATTTAAGATCTTCAACATCAGGATGCAGAAAACTTTCAAAAGTGATATTTAAACCAAACTGAGTATTGTAAGTGAAGCAATGACGGGAGGACATTAACATGCATATATTGCAAAGCTATTAACCCTAAATATCTTTTAGATATTTAAACCTAACATATTTTAGATATGTTTCAGATATGGTATATACATTTTTTTTTCATTTTATCTGCATGGATCATTCTATTGATCTGGTGTAAACATGTGGAGAACTGTGTCCTCTTAATGCACTTACTACTGCCTTAGACAGTAACAAGTATGATCCATTAACTTAAACTGAGGTACAACAATCCCTTTTTCAACCTTTAATAAAAAACTACTTAACATTTGTTTTAATTAATATCCTACCATAGAAGATTTATTAGGATATGGTATTATTTGGTATAACCATTGACCTTTCAAACTTATTATTTCAAATTTGACATGAGAAGATCCTAATTTGTTCAGAGTCCTTGCTTCCTGTTCCTCCATGACTTTAGCGCAAACTGTTCTTCCAATATTGTTAGCAGTTTTGTATTGAGACACCCCAAATGTTTTAGAAGACTTGAAAGCTCAAACCGTAGAAAGGAGGGAAGAGGGAATTCTTCTAAGACATCAGATTCGCTATCTGCATTTTTTTTCTTTTTTTCTTTCCTCAGTTTGTAAGTTCTTTATCTCTTCTTCAAGGCACAGGAAAGAGTGAAAGAATTATTGGTAGATTTTTTTATTATTATTTTCCATTTAATCAGGAAAGAAATAATCTTCACCCAGAAAGCATTCTGCCTTTAAGAAGGGCAAAAGTCCTACCTTTTCTTTCTGCTTTATAGAAGAAAGATGCATGCCTTTGCATACCTTTTCATATCTATTACTAAAATCCTGGTTTCTTGAAGCTATGCACAGGTAGGATGGTATTTGATCTTATTCCAACAGTTTTAAATTATTTTAGTTATGAGCTTTTCTTTTTTTTCATGACATCTGACACTTTGGCCAGTGCCTTGATTTGAAGGGCCTTGGACCATGATTTGTGCTAAATTTTTGCCTGATTTGTGTAGTATAAGAAATGTGATGGAATGAGATTACAAGAAGATGTTGCTGTCACAGTAGTTTGAACCACTATGATTTATCATAACAACACTGATTAGATAATCAGACACTTGAAATGAATAAGTATATGTCACTAAGAAATCACTGGAGATAAATTTTTGTTTGAATATTATTACTACTTTCTTGCACTTAGACTGATTAAGAAAAGTTTTGAATTTCTGCAGCTATAACTAAGTTAGCCATGACATTTAGTATTATATTAATTTATTGAGGTCAGTGGCAGGTGATCAGCAGTATAAAAGAGGAACATTTACATTTTTCAATATTTTTTTTTAAATCTACTTTCAGCTTTACCTCTCTGACAGGACACCTTTCTATATACTGTTTTGTTCTTTTGATTAATCAAAATGGGGGCTGTTGCCTCATTTATAGTTCAGGAAATGAGAATCCTCCCTATTTGTTGCAGACAGTGAAATGTGAACTTTAAGTCTGCCATCTCCATGATACAATTTAAACGGAATGGCATGATTTTATAACAAGATATTGGCTCAGTGCTCTGCGTAAGTATGGTGTAAAATCGAATTCATTTGAGTACTTGATAAGAGTACTTCATGATTTAAGAATCTCTCTTGAGGAACTTGGTGAAAAAGATTGCAACTGCCTGTGGCAAAGACTTGCCATAAACAAATAAATTATCAGATCTAAGATGAAGAAATCAAGCCTCATAGCAAAACAATGTTTCTGTCTATGATTGATAATAATGATAAAAATTACAGCAAGAGACTATCCATATTCCACTTATGTTGGGATTTGACTACCTAAAAGTATCCTAAATAACAGCCGGTACTCCATCCTGCTTACATTCTGCCTCCCAGCTTTATCAGTACAACAGACACCTCAATTAATTTGATGATTTGCTATCCAGACACCAAGTTGTATGAAAACAAACGTACCCACTCACACTCATAGAATATGCCAAGATGAAAGGGACCCACAAAGATCATCCAGTCCAGCTCCTGGTTCCATACAGGACCACCTGAAAATCAAATCCAGCCTGAACCTCCCCTGATGCAGCTTCATGCCATTCCCTCAGGTCCTATCACTGGTCACCAGAGAGATGAGATCAGTGGCTCCCCCTCCACTCCCCATCATGAGGAAGCTGCAGGCCACAATAAGGTCACCCCTCAGTCTCCTCTAAGCTGAACAAACCAAATGATCTCAGCCGCTCCTCATAAGTCTTGTCCTGTAGGCCTTTCACTATCTTTGTTGCTTTCCTTTGGAGACTCTCTAATAGTTTTATATACTACTTACAATGGGGAGCCCAAAACTTCTCACAGTCCTCGAGGTGAGGCCGCACCAGAACAGAGCAGAGTGGGACAATCACTTCCCTTGGTCGGCTAGCAATGCTGTGGTTAACACACCCCAGGATACGGTTGGCCCTGCTGGCTGCCAGGACACGCTGTTGACACATACTCATCTTGCTGTCAACTAAAACCCCCAGATCCCTTTCTGATGGCCTGCCCTCCAGTCCCTCATTCCCCAGTCTGTACATATATCCGGCATTACCCCGTCCCAGGTACAAAATCTGGTACTCTCTCTCTTGTTAAATTTCAGATGGTTGGTATGGCAAGCCCTCTAATCTATCAAGATCCCTCTGCAAGGCCTCTCTAACCTCGAGGGAGTCAACGGCTCCTCCTAATTTGGTATCATCTGCAAACTTACTTAGTACGCATTCGAGTCCTGCTTCCAGATTATTTATAAAAACATGGAAGAGAACTGGCCCTAAAATGGAGCCCTGGGGAACCCCATGGGTGACTGGCCGCCAGCCTGATGTAACCCCATTTGCTAGAACCCTTGGAGCCTGACCCATCAGCCAGTTGTTTACCCATTGTATTGTGTACTTGTCTAGCTGTATGCTGGACTTTTTGTCTAGAAGGATACTGTGACAAACAGTACCAAAAGCTTTGCTAAAATCCCCCCAGCTCACATCTCCTGGTTTCCCTTGGGTGAGATGGATAACCTTGCCGTAAAAGGAAATTAAGTTAGTTAAGCAGGACTTTCCTCTCATGAACCCGTGCTGACTATGACCAATGACTGCATTGTCTTTCAAGTTTTTTTCAATAACTCCCAGAATAATCTTCTCCATAATTTTTCCAGACACTGAAGTGAAACTGACAGGCCTGTAATTACCAGTGTCTTCTTTCTTGTCCTTCTGGAATATTGGAACAATGTTTGCCAGTTTCTGGTCAACTGGGACCTCTTCAGATTCTTAAGAACATTGAAGAATAATTGAGGGAGGTCTTGCAATAACATTAGCTAGATCTTTGATTACTCTGGGATGAATCCCATTGGGCCCATAGACTTCTGCACATTCAGCTGGAGTATCAAATCCTGAGCAATTTCAGAGTCATCCGGGAGTTTTTAATTCCCCCAGAGACAGTCTTCCAACTCAGGGCTCCAGGGGTCCTAAGCCTATCACTGGTGTTAAAGACAGAGGCAAAGAAGACACTAAATGTCTCTACTTTATCTATGTCCCTATTTGTGAGGTAGCCATTTTCATCAAGTAATGGACCAGTGTTATCTCTGGTCCTCTATTTGTTGTTAACATACTTAAAAAATTCCCATGGTAGTGCACAAGTTATCTCCCTACAATGGCAAACAGCATCTCTGTAGCCCTCCCATGTTGCCTGAGTTCATTTCCAGTGTCCATATAATTTTCTTTACTGCCTAAGTTCTAGAATAAGATCCACACCAGCCAAGCCGGTCTTTCTGCCCCGCCTGCTTGAATTCTGACCGTTTTGGAATTGCCTACTCCTGCACTCTTAAGAGATGGTTCTTAAAAAGTGACCAGCACCGATGTACCCCAACACCTTCAAAAGCAGATTCCCATGGGACCTCACTAACTGATTCCCTGAGCAGCCTGAAGTCTGTTCTCCCCATATCTAAGGTTCATGTTTTTCTGGCAGCTTTTCTCCTATCACCGAAGATTTGAAACTTCATGGTCACTGTGGCCAAGACAGTCACCAACCACCACTTCACCCATGAGACCACCTCTCTTCACAAACAAAATATCTAGGAAGGCATCTTTCCTGGTCAGCTCCTTTAGTACCTGTACCAAGAAGTAATCTTCAACGTGTTTCAGGAATTTTCTGAACCTGTTTGTGTCACCTGTATGATTTTCTCAGTTATCATCTGGGAAATTAAAGTCATCCATAAGGACAAAGGCAGCTGATCTAGAGGTATCCCTTAATTCCTTATAGAATAATTAATCAGTGTCATCCTCCTGACTGGGTGGTCTGTAGTAGACTCTCAAAACAATGTCCACTTCATCTGCTCTTCCCTTCATCCTTACCCAGAGGTTCTCAACTGTGTCATCACCATGTGCAAGCTCCATACAATCCAGCCCCTCTATGACACACAGCAGCAGCAGCACCCCCCACCCCACATCTTGCCTGCCCATCTGTCCTGAAGAGCTCTGAAGAGCTTGTAACAATCCATCATAGCACACCAGTCACAGGACTCTTCCCATGAAGTGTCACTTATGCCAATGATGTCATAGTTCTGGGACTGAGCCAAAGCTTCTAATTCCTCTTATTTATTCCTCAAGATGCATGCAACCACCTCCATTAAGAAAAAAAGATGGGTTGATAGCTCTCATGCATGAAGTCTCCAGCAGAATACTTAGCTTGAAGTGGAGGGACAGAGAATATCTCACAAAGCACATCTAGATTTTGGAAAATTTTGCACTATTTTGAGGTTAAAGTTCATCTCCTCATGCTGAGCAGCATCTAAAATGCAGACTTTTCAGCTTCTTGGCTGGCTAGTTTAACCAGTAGACTATAGGAAGTATATGTACCTTTGTAGATGTACTCCATCAGGGACAGACTAAATCCAGAGATGAAATAACTTGTTTTCTCTGTTTTAGAACCTCTGTTTAGATTCTCAGTGGAAAAGGTAGATACCAGGGTCTTTCTGAATAGCATGGATTGCCTTCTAGAATTAATCCAAAAATATCACTTAAAAAGAACTTGCAAGTTGGGATGATACAGTCTTCCTCTACACATCTTCACCTGCTTCCACCCTTCTTTGTTAATAAAATAGGCACTTAAGGGGAGCTTTATTTTATTTAAGTCTAGTGTGCAAATGTTCAGTGTCTACTTTAATTGTCTTAATCCCAACTAGGAAATAACATAAGCCCTTCCACAGGGTGATATGTCCCATAAATAATTTTTTTGCCTAAGGCAAATGGGATGAATAATTTCCTCAGGAACATTTGTCTCTCCTTATTGACTGTGAAGACCTTAAGTTGAGTGGAACTTTAAATTTCAGTCAGGTACTGTGTAAATTAGGTAACTGGGTAAGACACTTGAGTGTCCGTCCTTAATTTCTGTGGCATTTCATCAAAACTACAGTGATTCTTGGGTGTGAAAATGTATAAGAATAAGTAATGATGAAGTGAGAATATATATTTGCACTTGTACTATTTGCTCCCATCATTGCATGCTGATATTGTGTACAATGAACTAATTCTTCTCTTTTTCAAAGCAAGATGAGGTGCCATCTGTTTTTTGGACCCATGATCAACACACTTATACCAAGATTTTGAAGACCTGGTTTCTAGGTCCCCTTCAGCCATTGGATAGGGGTTCAGGTCCATATTTTCCAGTCCCATGAAAATTTTATTAGGGTTTCTGAACAGAGGCAACACTCTGAGGGGAATAGATATCAACACTTTGGCAAATATGTGGATGGCATACAATATCTGTGTAGCAATGAGAATCTTTACTCAGTTATCAAATGAGGCAGACATTCTCCTGTTGAGGAGTCCTTGTGGTGTTTATGCATTTTATATTAGGAAGAATAAAATATATACACACTCTACAAGTTTCTGTTTAACTCTCAGCTGAAATGTTAAAACTCAACTATTTAGATAAAAATTACTCTTTAGAAGTTATTTATTGTTATGTATAGCTGGCCTCTGATATGAAAGAGGTTTTTGATTTCCCTTTTCAAATCACTCCTTATACAGAATAAATAGAATTTTTCTAATGTAAAATAATTTTCATGAATTTTAACTTTGTAATTAATTTGCCTTTATTGTTTAGTATATGACTTTTTCCTACTGCTCTTTTAATAAATTACACTTTTCAGGAGGGGAGAGGAGAAGTGGGCCTTGTTAGGTCATTCAGACACAGAAGAGTGCCGTCTGTCTTTTTTATTTTTGTTCAATGCTATGCAATTTTATGAATCATCATGTTTTGTTGTGCCACCTGGACATCCAGAAGAAGTTCAATTTTCAAAATACTGTGACAAATTCTCAAGCAATAGGCTGCTAAAATTAAAGAAATTAATGGCAGTATCTGAAGTAGTCAACAGTTTCTTAACATTGTTTAAGGACTGGTTCACATCATAAGTACAATTTTCTATTATTGTTATGATTGTTTTTTTGTGAAATATTGTGTGCTATTTTTTCCTCACTCATCTCCGACTTTATCTAGAGCATAAAGAAACAATTGTAAGGCTAAAATAGACAGCTAACATTTTCCTGGCCATTGAATATATATAAATTCTGATTTATTATTATGACATTTAAGCATACTAACATTCATCTATGCATACAAATACCAGAGCTTAATGAAAAAAATCCATGATTATTTTTGCAAGGTTTAAAAATATAACCTTTACATTTATTTAAAATGAAACATTCTGGTCGCCTTCTATGGCATTGGATAATAAAGACATTTGATGGATTTAGAAACTCTTTCTAATTGTATCTTTTTTTTTCTTTTTGTTTAAAAAAGTAGGTTTCTTCTTTATTATTCTACATTAGGCTCTGTTTTTTCAACAGTAAACTAGAAACATTTGATCAAAGAAAGTTGTTAAAAAACTGCAGAAAATATTTTGATAAGAAAATAAATTTAACCAGAGATTTCATAAGAATTGCATATTCAAATTGTTCATTTGCAAGAAGCATTACATTATATCTACTTTCTCTATACTATGCATATTGATTAGGGAACTATTGTGTCTTACCCTGATTAGTATTTCACTAATCTGGTGAAGTAGGGAATGAATAATAAGAATCTAATAAAATTATGGAAAGTCTGTTTATATAGAGTGTGCCAATTGACAGAAATTATCCTTTGCAATGTAGTGAATACCTCATTAGTATCTCTCTAGAAGATTATGGATCTCTTAATGCTTACTTTGCTCATATTTGGCTATTAAGTCTTTTAATAGTTCAGAGACTCCATCATTAATTATTCCTTATCACTTATCATCTGGCATTCCAGAGCACTGTCTTCCTTCATAGTGAACCCAGGAAAGCTTTTTAGGTGGATTTTCTGACAGCGTATACTTAAGTACAGCCATTTATTTCTTCTTTTGTCTTTTTAATAATTGACAGAAAAGCTTTACCATTTTATCTTTTGCCATCTTCAAGTGTCAGAGCTATGTTTGAATGGTCTTTCTCCTGGGATTTATTAAAATAAGTACATCTATCTACATATACTTTCTTGTGTCTTCATTGATGAGTTTCTCTCCCTCTCTTCATTTGCTATCTCATAATTTGAACATCTCCAAAATATATGTCTTGATATTTCCTCATGAGTCATCTCCTATGAGGAACCCCAAAATGGGCACATGGCAAGCTTTTTATATGTCAGGAGGCCTCTAGTACAACTGAAGTCAAATATGAATTCAGTGACCCTCCATGAAATTCTAAATGTTTTTAATAATACATAAATAATGAATAGCCAAGATAGTGTAAGACATATGTGTAAGAATATTGCTTGTTCATCAGAAAATAACAGAGGAATAAAAAATACTAGCATATTTATATGTGTGGTATTTGTGGATCAAGGAAGACTTACTCTTGGTGGAGGAGGATCAAGTTATGGAGCATTTAAAACAAGTTGGACATATATAAGTCCATGGGGCCTGATGGGATGCACACACAAGTTCTGAGGGAAATAGTTGATGTCATTGTGAAACCACTCTTGTTTACCTCTGAAAGGTCTTGGTGATCCAGAGAGATTCCTGAAGACTGAAAGAGAACAAATGTCACTCCTGTCTTCAAGAAGAGCAAGCTGAAAGATCTGAGGTATACAAGCCAGTCAGCCTCACCTCAGTCCCTGGATAGGTGAAGGATCAACTAATCCTGGAAAACATTTCCAAACACGTGAAGGACAAGAAGGTGATTAGGAGTTTTCAGCACAGATTTACAAAAGGCAAGTCACACTTAACCAACTTGATAACCTTCTACAATGAGGTGACTAACTTTGTGGATGATGGGAGAGCAGTGGATGTTGTTTATCTTGCCTTTAACATTGTATTTGACACTCGTTTCCCACAACATCCTCATAGACAAGTTGATAAAGTATACATTAGGTAAGTGAAAAGAGAAGTGGATTGAAAACTGGCTGAAAAGTAGGCCCAGAGAGTTGTGATTTATGTCACGAAATCCATTTGGAGGCAAATCACAAGTGGGCCTACACTGTTCAAAATCTTCTTCAATGACCTGAGAGATGGGACAGAGTACACCTTCAGAAAATTTTCAGAAGATATAAAACTGGGAGGAGTGGCTGATATATCAGACAGATGTGCTGTCATTCAGAGAAACCTGGACAGGATGGAGAACTTGGCAACGAGAAATCTCATGAAGTGCAACAAAAAGATATGGGAATTCCTGCCCTTGTTGAGGAACAAACTGATAGATCAGTAGGCACTGGGGGTCAACTAGTTGAAAAGCATCTACAGTAAAAGAACATGGGATCCTGGTGAACAACAACTTGAACATGAGCCAGCAATGTGTCCTTGCGGCAAAGAAGACAAACAGCATCCAGTGGTCCATGAAGGACAGCATTGCCAGAAGGTCGAGAACAGTGATCTTTCCTCTCTGCTCAGCACTGGTGAGACACTTCTGGAGCGCTGGGTCCAATTCCCCATGTAGAAATTGACATATTGTAGAATATTTTGCTACTTTAAAAGATGTCATTATTTCAAAGGATTTTCACCATCACCAGGTAGTATTTCACTCTTTATTTATTTATTTTTTTTTTGTAGTCGTCATATTTTTCAAATTGCTTTATTTATTTATTTGTTTATTCATTCATTCATTCATTCATTCATTCAGATTTACCCCACTAACCATATGAATTCCCACTTGCCTTTGAAATGTATACCCTTCAGTGATGTATAGATTTTCAGCACAGTAAAGTTTTGTGGTTACTGAGCAAAGCTATATAGTACTAAGGACAAGATTTCTTTTTTTTTTCTTTCTTTTTTTTTTTTTTCTTTTAATGGCATCTATTTCATACTGACAAATTGTAGAATTACTAGAAATGTTTAAATACTTAAGTAGCTGATTGTGCCCATATATCAAGTTTGTACAGAGGTAAATGCTTCAATTGCTTAATCAAATAAATTATGGGTGTAAACTGTACCTGCAGAATTAAGGACAGAAATACCAAAGGTATACTATGCTGTTAAGTCATAAAGTTATCCTACGCATCAGAAAATATAGACAAATAACCCCCCAAACATGCTAAATTTTGTGGATGGGTTGAATGATAAGTAGCAGATGGTATAAGAAAAACTGCATATTTGTTTTCCTAATTTCAAGCTTAAAGTATAATAAGTGTAAATAAAGCATAGAATATCACAGGCTGAATTATTTTCAGTGAAGATCTAGAAAGTGAGGGGAAAGGGGATGTACTTCTGAGTGATGGAAGAGAACCTAGGACATTGTCACTTTAGGAAGCAACAGGGAAATACTTGTGAGTTGTCCCAAAGCAATTAGGAAGAGCTCCTCTGAAAAGGTAATGTGATCAATAACCCAGCTGAAGTGCCTCTATACTAATGCATGCAGCATGGGAAACAAGCAGGAGTTGGAAACCATGGTGCCATTAGAAATCTATGACCTAATTGCTATCATGGAACCATGGAGGGATGAAACACACAACTAGAGCACTGGAATAGAGGGCTGCAAGCTCTTCAGAAGAGATAGGCACAGAAGGAAGGAAGGGGGTGTTGCCCTCTATGTTTAGGAATGGGTTGGTTGTGAAGAGCTGCCTCTGAGAAACAGCCACAGACAGGTTGAGAGCTTGTGGGTAAAAATTAAATACTGGACCAATAAGGGACACCTTGTGGCTGGGGTCTACTACAGGCTGCCTGATCAAGGGGAACCTGTTGATGAGGCTTTCCTGCTTCAACTACAAGAAACGTTGTGCTCACAGGCTCTCATCCTGATGGGGGATCTCAACCACGCAGATGTCTGCTGGGAAAGCTCCACAGCAGGCTGTAAGCAATCCAAGAGACTCCTGGAGCACATCGAGGATAACTTCCTGGTCCAGGTAATAGACAAACCAACCAGAGGAGAAGCATTACTGGACCTGGTGCTCACCAGTGCAGATGAACTCATTAAGAGGTTCAGATTAGAGGCAATCTGGGCTGCACTGACCATGCCCTGGTTGAGTTTGTGATCTCGAGGGATGTGGGCCTGGCAAAGAGCAAAGTCAGGACCCTCAAGTTTAGAAGAGCAAACTTCCAGTTGGTTAAAGAGCTAGTGGGTGAGATCGCCTGGAACACTGTCCTTAGGGAC
>VXAA01004514.1:61817-72194 GCA_013399115.1 Anseranas semipalmata | reverse complement strand
TTTTTTTTTTTCCATTTTGTATTCCTAAGTCTTTAAGTACGTTATCCAGAGTTACTCACTGAGCTAATTGTCTACTTCGAGGTATGAACGCATTGTTGACAAGGTATCTTCCTTCTTGGGAAGTACATTAGGTTACCTCAGTGCCACCCCAGGGCTCTGGATGTTCTCAGAAGAAACAACAGTGGGTACAAGGAACCACTACCTCAAATAAACGACCTCCATAAATAAAACAATCATCAGACAAAAAGCCGAGAACAACGTGCTCTTTTTTCAATCATCAGCACCCACAATTAGAGGACAGCACCCAATTCATTTAAATCTTGTTAGGTAAAGAGATGGAAACAAAAAGATAGTATGTTCTAGAGACAAAAGACACCTGGAGTTTATAAAAATATCTGGTCCAATTAAACAACAACTTATAGCAAAACTAAGTATGTCTTGGTACTAATGGATTTCCAGTAGAAATTTTCCTAATTTACTTTATAATTACCAAGATCATGATCATAAAGAAACAAAGCAAAAAAATGTCATAGAAGAATGCCTATACATTACTAAAGCAAACAGACCCACATACCAGAGTGAGTTCCTTGCTGGCCTTTCTATATCAACTTCTTCCTCATCAAGAGAAGGACAGCATGAATTTAGTTAATATACAAGGAGAATGAGAGACAAAACAAACTGAATCTCAAAAGAGGAAAACAGAGCAGCAGCAGATAGAGACAGCAGTAAATATTAAAGGTGCTGGCAAGACCCAGTTCTCTCCTCTGGCACTTCCAAAAAAGTTTTTATTCAGAGCTACAAGCATACGTATATAATCCTCAGCTTACAATGCAAGCATTACCTCTCAAGGGATACCATTGTCCAGTGCATACACTCAATATAAAAGCACATGAAATTATTGTGGACACGCAACCAGTGGATGAACTTTCTTCCATCCAGCTCAAACTAGATCAGGTAGCTCTCTCAAGGACAGAGATTATTTTTTAAAACTAACTTTACTTCTATTTTGCAGTATGCAATTTAAACTGAGGCTTCAGAAATTACTTACTAACTATAATACACACCGAATGGGGGGGGAGGGGGGATGGAAGTAGGGCAGCATAGAAGAATGGAAAGATTTACTACTAGCATTATCTCACACCACTTTGCAGACCTACAACCCTTGTATTGACCTTACCAGGACAGAAGTTGAGCTTTTCTTCCCCTTATATGCCAGGTAACAGGTGTGAGAGAACCTCATAATGTACTCCTGCAACTGCATTTAATTAGGGTAATAGATTAAATACCTATTAATTGGAAGTCAAAGGGCACAATGGTGTTAATCATGCATTCAGGAGGCCCTTGAGCCATCATGGCAGCAGGTTTTAATTGGCTTTTCTGTTGACCCAATTCCTTCTTTGTGATTTATCATGAAGAAATTAAATAGCCCTATTTTGAAATGCTAATTCATTATTTAGCGTGAGCTTAATTTAAAAAACAAGCAAACAAAGAAAACAAAACCACCTTTTCTAAATAATATGAAAGGTCTGAAGAAGCTAGCTAACCTCTCTGCCAAAGAAAGTCTAGAACTCCTTGCAGCACTTTATGTGTGTGTAGTAATTCTAAATATGGTAACCTGCCTCAGCACAGCAGGTACTAGAGGCATTTAAAAGTGCCCCTGGCCTTAGGCTTGAAGGAATCTGAGACTCAGCAGTGCTACAAGACTGTTATTCCACGTAACTGCATTGAAACTGCATTTGAATGCCATTGCTACCACAGCCATGAAGGAAGTCAAACATCTTAGCAAAGCACTTTGATAATCCCCACTCGTGCAATTAAGTTTCAGACAAAAAGAAATCCAGATTTTATTCCACACAGACACCTAATCTGAGGAAGTACTTATGGCCAAGCCAGTGGTGAAATGTGAACTGTGTTGAAATCATAGACAATTTTGTCATCAACTTCAATAGAGCTACACTGTTGCCCAATAGATAATAAGACATATTATTCTTTTTTAAGACAATCCTGAAAAGCACACAAGTCTCCTCTTCTGCATAACTCAAGCTATAAGATCTCTGACAATTTCTGAATGAAGCCTATTATTTCCTGGACGGAATGAAAGATTTTTCTTTGAATGCCAGGCATATCAATCATGAATAGAAGATGCTAGTTTTTCCACTTCTGGCTGTGGAGCATTTGGATTGCATTCAAAACCCCTAAAACTAGGTAACTAAAAAGGCATATTTGGTGACCCAGTGAAAGTTTTAGGCTAATAGTATCCACTGAACGATGCCAGTGACAGCATGATCATCTTATCACCAAGCAAAAAAATAAAATAAAATTAAATTAAATTAAAATTTGGGACATTAATTCACTGTAGAGCATAATGTATTTTATTTTACCACACATAATAATAACCTCAGATTAAAAAAAAAGTACTGAACTGTATTGTTTAGCTAACTATATCTCACTGGTTCTGCAGGGCTTAGTTCCCTTTGAAACCTGAATGAGATCTCAAAGCAGATTTGAATGAATGGGAGTTGGAACTAGATGATCCTTAAGGGTCTCTTCCAACCCAAACCATTCTATGATTCTATGAATGTCAAGCAAGTGAACAGCAGGAAGGAGACAGTGAAACAGATTTTGTTAGGGAACACATATGCTACTTTCTCATAAAGTCTTCACACAACCATTATTCTACTGTGTTCAAATATATGAGTGATAAGGGCCACCAAGATGATGGATTGGAGCAGCTCTTGTATGAAGAAAGGCTAAGAGAGTTGGGCTGTTCAGCCGAGGAGGAGGATCGGGGGGGTTCTCGTCAATGTACAAATACCTGAAGGGAGGATGCAAAGACGACAGAGCCTTGCTCTTTTCGTTGATGCTCAGTACCAGGACAAGAAGCAATGGGCACAAACTGGAACACAGTATGTTCCATCTGAACATCAGCAAACACTTCTTTGTTCTGTGGATAACTAAGCACTGGCACAGGCTGCCCAAATTGGCTGTGGAGTCTCCCTCCTTGGAGATCTTCAGAAACTATCTGGACATGGTTCTGGGCAACCTGCTCTTGGTGTCACTGCCTGAGCAGAGGAGTTGGACCAGATGACCTCCAGAGGTCCCTTCCAACCTCAACCACTCTGTGATTCTGTGATTGTTATGCTAAGTGAGAGAATATTAGTCAAGTGCAGGTAAATCATCCTCGGGGAGCACCAAAAAAATGTTGTTGTTGTTGTTGTTGTTTTTGTGGCAATGCAAAAAGCAACTTTAGAAAAGAGCCTCCACTGAATTACCTTTACCTAGCGCAGAACACCACAATCCCTGTAAAATATGGTTTTAGAATCAAAAGGATTTTAAAACTCTATAGGCACAAGGAGAAGATTTACATCAACCGATTTGTTTTTGGGACATCTTCGCAAAGGCAGCAACGTTTTAAATGTCCTGAGTGCAACTAGGAGGTAATGTCAAAAGGATGATATTCACACTGCACCCTTGTTGTTTTATAAATCAAAGAGCACACATTATTCCTTTCACTCTCAGGTTACAAGAGTGGAATTGGGCTGCTTATGATTGTTGCCTGTTTGCTTTTGAGCATCATCAATTAACTAAGGTGGACAACGCCACCACAGAATGTCAGTTATTTTTTAGCCCAGAAATAACAGTTTGCATTCTGCTTTCTTGGTAGTGCCTGCCTGTAATCCCACTGGTCCCATGCCCTCCAAAATTCATCAAAGGCAGAAAACAATTCTTACTGAGCTGACTAAAAAGAAAACAAAATTTCCTTTGTGTCTTTGTTCAAACACCTTGGACACATTTGACATGTTTATTTTGTCATAACATCTATAAATCATGCAAACAATCTGTGTGTGCTCTCTTCAGCTGATGGTTTGGGGTTTTTCCTTCTAAATAAAGGTTAAAAGTTCCAGGGAGCCTTGTAACAGTATAGGCACTGTCTTTGGATTGCAATTTGATGTGTTCTCTAGAAAGTAATTATATAGCTGGTTACAAGAGCTGAGACTGTTCATCTATTCCTCCTCATTGCTTTCAGGGAAACAACAACTGTTTGGAGAGAGACTTTCGTTGTTAAAATCTAGCAATGTTTTTTTGAACAGGATATATAGACTAATAGAAAATCATTGTCAGACTAGCAATTGACACTTGATATAATGACTACTTGATATAGTGATATTACAGCTACCGGGTTGGACAACAAAAATAAATAATTTTTGAACCATAAGGTACCTTTGCACAGAAGTTTGTAAGGCATCTTCCACACAACGCAAATCCTATCTGATTAATAGATGCTCACAGGGACTGTCAGTATACATGGACAATAAAAACATTGCAGTGATATCCTTTCTGTCTTTGGCCTTATTATAAAAATATGCCTTTTAAAATTCCACTAACATTGACTACATTGTGTAGTTCCTTCACTCTGCTGTGTTAGTATTCAGATTATGCGTAAAGTTATATGAGAGACCAACCACAGAGTAATTACATTATCAACTTACAATGACTGCTTTATAAATGTCAGCCACTTTACCAGAAGCTGATAGGAAACAGCATAATGACTTCTGGAATAGCAATCAGCCAGATAAAATACTAAGACTCCAAGACATTTTGATAGCAGTTAGTAATGTTACCCTCATGACTCTTGGCACTTATAGTAGAGATCAAGTTTTCAGATGCTTCCATTTCCATGTGGGCACCAAAACACAAAAGAACTCAAAGCACAACATGCTGAGCATCATTAGAAACCTCACATATGCAAACAGAAAGCACAGACATGCAAGATTTACCAAAAGAAGCTTTGGTTTACACATTTTACCTCACAGGCACAGGAGGTAGGAACACAGCAGAGAGAGAAACTCATCTGATGTGGCCTAACTCATTCAACCACAGTAACTCCTGCACGTGGCAGCCACTCTTCAGCACACCTGAAAACTCAGCCCCAAGTTAGCTGTCCCACTGGGAGCTGAGAACTCTCATTAAGTCTGCTTTTGATAGGGATGTTCAGTATTTGAATGCATCTTACACGTCTCCTTCCAAGAAAACTGAGCAGGTGGAATTTCTTAGACTGATTCTGTGTAGTTTTCCCCCACCTGCCCTTGACTTTGAATTACACTTCCCTTGAGAAACCAAGTTTTATAAATTAACCCAAGCTCCTAGTCACTGATCCTTATAGGCAGCATGTTTTAAAACAACACAGCTGTCTAGTGGTAGTACTAGCTGCTGGAAATAAAATACTCACTGCTGCATACTTTTGCTGTCCAAGCACTTCTAGAAAAAATGACACTTTTGACATTTGTTTAGATCTAAATTCAGAGGCTTTTTGCCTCTAAACCCTGTAGACACACTGCATCTGCAAAGCAGATTTGGAAACAACTTGGTCAAAGAGAAAGTAGGTTTCATGCTGAACTGTAGAAACACAAACATCATGAATGGAAGTAGTTTCAGAGTAAAGATGATCATTGGAATACTTCTAATTCCTGGTTCTTATCCCTCTTTGCCCAACATCCCTTCACAGGCAAATGTTCACTCCATTGTACAAACTTTTTGTTATTTTTAGGTCTTCAATCACTTGGCTATTCGTGTTTTGGATTAGACAGCTCCAAACTATTAGCTGGTATTCAGAACATTCAAAATCACCAGGAGCAGCAAGAATGAAAGAGAGAACTAAGAATTCCTAGCCCATGTATTTTCAGGGTAAGATGGAAAAAAGTACCTAGATTAATGGTGTGGATTGTCAAGAAAGCCCCTTCTGTATTACCAGCTACAAGGAGCAGGGACAAACTCATATAAAAAAGATGATAGCAGAATATTTTTGCTAGATTGAACATTCTCAAGAAAGCACAGAGAAATACAGCAATATTTGAAAAGCAAGTAGCTAAGCACAGATTTTTATGCAATATAGATAGCCAAATCACCTCAGATAAAACAGGAATGGAACAGCTGGCAGTAATCTGTCTAGAATCTGAAAAAAAAAAAAAAAAACAAAGAAAAAGAAAAAGAAAACACCCCTTCCATTTGTAAATTACCCTCCATATCAGAAATTTTAAAAGTACTGCTTGTAAGGAACAACAAAATCATGTCATTTGCTGGAGCGGAACATAGCACAGGCCTATGGAAACCCCCTGAAGGGCTGAACAGGAAAAGACCTTCATACAGCTAGATGTCAACACAGACCACCAAAATGTTAGTCTCGTATTACTGAAAAGAAAGTGACAGCTGCTCTGGGTCCTTGGTTCAAGTCAGTATGGAGGGTGAATGGCAATGGCTACCCCCCACAGAACTAGCTTGTCTCACCAGATATTGCTGCAAAATTAGTTGGAAAAGGACACCAATCTCATTTCAGGCAGGAGAAAGGCAGGCAAGAACCCAATACATTCACAAAGGTATTCATGTCTCCTAAGCTAGCTCTGCATGTTGAATTTGCACTTGTGCAAATTTGTCCTCCAGGTTCTGCTATCAGAAAATAGTGTGGATACAGGGCATCATAAGAGGAGCATCTGCTCTTAATGTCACACGAGAGAGATAACAGAAAGGAATGCAAAATTGGCACCTTTCTCCTCACAGCCTCCTCTAGTCATTTTGAACTGCCATAGTGGCTGCAGAAAGAACACAAGAAAAGCATTACAGACCTGAACTGACCTCTACCTTTTTGCCCCATTCTTCCCATATTTCTGCCCACTTAGAGGCACCATCTAAATAACAGCAACAGCTCCTGGCAGAGACTCAAAGCCAGAAGGGAAGATGACAGCTCCTGCTCTGTATGGCCTCCATTAGCCACTTCTGCAGTGGAAGGAGCTCTCCCACCTCCCTCCTGCTATTGCTTTGCAGTGAAGAAGAAGGGTGGGATCACCTTTAGATACCTGAGCTGCTCTTTGTGGTTCTGAGTGGACAGCTCTCATAAAGCTACCATGGATGTATTACTGAGTGTCATTTGAGAGGGAGAGAGGTATCAAGTAATGCCACACATGTAGAGTAATTTTGCACCCAAACATGGAAACCAATTGAGTGCAGACATGGCTAGGACTTGAAGCTCAGGATTCCCCATAAACATCTGGAGGTGTCCTTCCCTACACAGCTCTGTGGAATTAGGGTTTGGCCTGTATTCTGGATCTCTCTCTTTTTTTTTTTTTTTTTTTTTTAATTATTTCAAATGATATCATATCATTTTGCACAGAAACAAAACAAACAAACAAACAAACAACAAAAACACCATCATTTTAAACTTCCCAGGTCAACTGAAGTTTTTCCAGAAAGTGGGAGCATTTCAGGGCCTTGCTCTCCAGGTGAAAGTGAGCCAGACACTAGGAAGAGAAGAACAGGCAGAGGTGCCAATAATGTCACTATCGCAGAACTATTCAGGCCAAGGTTTTCTGCAGCACATGAAACTGAAGAACAGTCTCTGGAAGCTTGCCATGGCTGCTAAGCAAATATGGACAGACATCTGCTACTCAGTGAATGTGAGTCTCATACCAATTGCAGCATTTTGCTACAAGACAAACACGTTTCCCAGAGGCTGTAATTCCTCCTATTCAGCCCAGGCTCCCAGAAGTTAACTAAGCTATATTCACCAAGCTAGCTGTGATGATCGCTTCACCTCTCAGCAAGGGAGAAGCCTGCAAACTCTATAGCAACCAACACCACCACCTACAGAAGTTCTTGACATTACTGGATTTTTTCCTCTGTATGTTCACTACCGTTCATCACAAACCTTTAGCATAATCAGTGGAAACTACAAAAAGCATAAGGTTTAGGTTCCTTCTCCAAAAGGGAAAAAAATCAAATTAACAAAATCAACAGTTTGAGGTAGAGAGACATTAAGCTTGCTCTCCATACCACTCCCAGCTAAAACCTTCAGTATAAACAGTCTAAATTTTGTGGAAGCTGAAAACTGAGAGAAACTTAGATTTGGAAATCCTTTCCTATAACAGCAGCTCACATCACAGGTCATAGGTGTGACTTACAGGTGCTAGCATTCTAAAAAAATCTTTACATTGATGTTACCAGTTTCTTGGCTAAATGAGACATTTATATTCCTCTGTTCAATATCTCTCATAACCATGGCCAGTCATACTTCAAGCTCAGTTCCAATCTCAGATTGAGTTTATACCTTTCCTAATGAATATCTGTAGCTTCCTCTGATACCTTCTGCAGACATACCTTCTTTCATTTCCCTCCTTCATTTATTAGTTTCAGGTGGTGTACATCTATAACACACCCATCTTCCAGCTCATCTGTGTGTGCTTTGTCCCTAGGAACAGAGATGAAAGCAGTGAACCTAGCAACTTCAACAGCTGCCAGTAGTTGTTTACCTCTGGTGCTAAGTGCAGACAGGAAGGGAGGGAACTCAAAGGCCATCATCAGCAAACAGATTGTCCTTTATTGACAAAATGAAGCTACAGTTGTATGTCTAAAAAACACCTTCCCCTCCCACCCAATCACGGCTGCATCCAGCTGTGCACTAAAAGCAGCTTCAGAGATTATCAATGGTTAGTCTTAAGGGTTGTTAATTTTGAGTTGATGGGTTCATTTTTAGCTTTACTGCAAATGTCCTTATTGCTTCACTTTGTCACAGTTCGCTGAGCATATTCCTTCTGTGTCAGGAAACAAAATTGTACCTAACACCTAATTGTACCTAACACAGGCTAACACAGGTATTTCATACTCCTTGTATTTATTCCCCTTGTCAGTAAGTAAATAATCAAAAGTTATCTTTGTGAGCAGAGGACAGGTCACGTAGATTAATTACTTTTTCTAGAGAATACATCTACTTGATTTGGCATAAAGCAGCATTCAATCCTAACAGTGATACTACATGTAAAAATAGATGTTAGTCTTACAAGACAAACAAACAGAAAATCTCTTTTAAGTCTGATACTCCATCCTGTTTTTCATTCATTCATGGCTTCACTGTATTTTCTGGATTTTTCACAAATAATTGTCAGTTTATTGCCTTGTTAATTGCCTTGGGCTAGGGTATGCTAACACTAGTCACTGAATAGTATACTGTTCTGGAAGTAGCTGTGCTCAGGTTAGGAGAACCACTTTTGGCACTACTCATTATTTGAAATGAAAAAGGCATAGCAGCTTTGGAAGAAGATGGAATCCACCTAAATGAACATTTTCTCCTCTGAATGTACTCTCTCACTTGCTCTTTTTAATAGCTATTTTTCTGATTCCTAGTTTGCAATTGTCCAAACTATTTTTTGTTGTGAAAAGCAGGTTTTTTTTTTTTTTAAAGGAGCTTGGACACTGTTATTAATGAAACTACCATTAATTTCATCTTCTTTGGGTACTATAGCGATTTAAGCATTTTAAAAATACCTTGTTTTTCCTTTGGCTAATACTACCCCATTTTGCTTTAATGCACTTCCATATTTCCTGCATGCAGTGATACTCTATTTTTGTGTGTATTTCAGTATAGAGTATTAAAATGACTCTTTAGCATTCTTGCTATTTATACTTTTTTTTTTTTTTTTCCAGAGGAATTGCGTGTTGCCTCTTTGTGGGATACATTTTAGCACCTCCACCTCTTAGTGTCTTCTCACGCCTTCTAACTCTTCCCTCACTACCTTCCTTATTTCCCCAAACTCGCTTACTTGAAATCCTTTCCTGCTGAACAACCAACCTCTTGCTATCAGGGCAGATCCAAGACATTAATGCCTTGCCCTCAACCTCATGCTGTTTCTCTAAAAGACGGGTCTTCAGCCGGGTCTCCCATTGACTGCTTTATTTTTTATCCTTCCAGATCTCAGTGCCTTATTTGTCATAGACGACTTTTGGTGATGTCCACCCACTCGACTAGACAAACACCACAGAGCGTCGAGTCTCAGCATGTCTAAGTGCCACCTCTGAACTTCAACAGGAGGTTATCCATTCCCCAGGAAGGCACTGCAGCACAGGTCTTACACAAATTCAGACCAAGGCAGTCCTCCAAGTTACTCCACTGTGCCCGATGACCCTACAACAGGACCACAATGGATCGCATCTTCATGTGGTGCAAACTCGCCCGCACGCAACAGATCGGTGCTGCGTTACAGGGGCGGCGGCGGCAGGAGGAAGCACTGCAGGGCTCCCAGCGGGGAACCGCGCAGCGTTGACCTTCGTTGCTGCGCCTGACCTCGGGCTACACAAGTCACCCGTCACCCAGCTCAGCGCACGAAGCTCCGGGACGGGTTCCGCCACGGCAGTAGCAGGCAGGCTGCCATCAGGGCGGGGGCGGCGAGGAGCCCTGCTCCGCGGCTCCCCTTGCCCACTGACCCCAGCAGGACGCCTGGGTGACCGCGCTGGACACCTCGGCCGCTGGCTGCGCCGCAGCCAGGGGACAGCCGCGCAGGTGACCACAGGCAGGGCCGGAGGGACGCTCCTCAGAGCGGGGACTACCACCTC
>VXAA01004514.1:43653-61348 GCA_013399115.1 Anseranas semipalmata | reverse complement strand
AGGCGAAATCCCCGCCGGGCTCGGGGCGCTGCCGAGTTTTTCCGCCTAGCTCAAGGAAAGTATGAAGGGGTGAAGGAGAGCGTTTCCTTGCAGCCGGCAGGAAATCCCATTAGTTTAATTTGCAGCGCTGTCGACTCGCTGGCGAGGGGGATGGGGGGCTGGCTGGCCTTCCAACGAGGGACCCCCGTGGCCCCGGGCGGGCCCTTGCTCCCATTCCCGCACGGTGCGAGCCCCTGCTCGCTCGCAGGAGTCCCCGCGGAAAGCAGCGGGGCGCCCGCTGGCTGCGGTCGTCCCTGGGGAAGGCCGAGGAGGCAGACGCGCTGACTGCTCGCCGAGGGCAGGGCGGGAGCTGCGGCTCCCTGGGCAGCGCGAGGGCTGGCGGCGGCTGTGTAAGGCCGGGTCGGAGTGAGCGCAGCCGGGTCCAGCCGCCGGCCTCGGTGCCGCTGGCGTGGCAGGTAGTTCAGGCATCAGAAAGACCATCTTACAGACTGCTATCGAAGGTATTTATTCTGGTATTCGTCCTTCACAGAGGTCTCTCTTTCTCTAACTAAAGAGTGGGAATATGATCCTTCGAATGGAAGGGTCACGGTGTGTAAATCTGGAGAAGAGAGAGAGGGATTTTGCTTTTAAGAACCCACTGGAGCGTGTGGTTTACATTTGCAATTCACAGTGGTGCATATGTCGTGTTGAGTAGTGGCACATCTGAATTTGCTTTCACCTGCCCATCCCTTAAGGTTTTTAAAATGTGTCCAACCCTTCAATAAGAAGTATTCTAAAGTAGTTGGAAAATCTGTTGGTAATTTTTCATGGATCATGCTCATCTTTTTATCTGCCTGTTCAACCAGTCCAGTTACATCTCTCTAGATCAGCAGAGAATAGTAAAGCTGAAAGTAAACAGGACAGCTTTTGCCATGGAAACAAAAGTTGCTAGGGGATGGATTGCTGCTACGCAATGGTGTGCTCTGCAGCTGCGATCATCCATCCCACATGTTCCTAGACATCTTGGAATTAGACACTGAAAATCTTGTAAAGATAAACCACTTCCTGTGGCCTGGATGCATCTTCTAAGCTCGTACTTAATGCAGATTTGAGTAACAGTGATTCTCTCTTTCTAGCAAGTTTCCCAACATCTCAACATTTAGTTTCTCAGCCATGAATGTGAGACATGCAAATAGATATCAACACTCAAGAGGACATAGCTACCGCAGTATTTATTCATCCAATGTAAATTGATGCAGGCACACGCATTTATGTAAAACTGTTTTTTTCCCTATCATACTGAGTGTTTCAGTTCTTCTGCCTCATCAGTGCATAGCAAGAACCACAACATAATGTTTACATTGCAGCTGAGAAAAGAGACCATCTTAGGCCAAATTACCAGACTGCTTCAGTGAGTCACATAGGGCTGGGAAGCCTTCTTCTCTTTTCTCCTCTCTAATTGATGAGATTTTCCAAAAGGTAGGAGATTACTTATCATAAGTGGAAGAGTCTGAGCATAAAGAAAATGTGCAGTAGGACTAATATTATGCAGCTCTTGAAAATAACTAACGATGCTTACTAGATCTTGTCAGTTCTTTTTTTTTTTTCATTTTAAAAGGTCATACTACCTGATGTTGTCACAGCTCTTTCAACCGAAAGATCATTCTCTTCTTTTGTTTTGTATTCAACCTCCGAAGCTCTTATTTATCATTTTGCTCATATACCTGACCAAAACCACCTCTTAGCATTTTAGATTGCTAAAGAAAAAGAATCTCTGTAATATAAGTGATTACGGGCTATGGAGTTCTTGCAGGTGATTCAGGGCCCGGGCTTACACAGTAAGGATCATACCTAAACAACGCAAGAAACTCCTGCAAAACTTCAAGTTCCTGTTCATCAACAACTACCAGAAGGAGACAAAAGACCCTCACCTCCTCCCAGAGCACATGCCCCAAGGGCAAGGTACTATGTTAATGACTTCTCGGAAATCTAATGAATACGTAACTCCTTTCTTTACATTGTAATGAATATGCAATTAACCTGTCTATAAATGTGTAGCTGTTCCTCCCCTCAGTGTACACGTATGGTGGAGCTATCCCCCATGTACCTGGCGCTGTAATAAAGGAATACCTGCTTGACATAACTCATTGGCATGACAAGTTATTCTGGCAGGGTTTTTCTCGGATTCAATTGTGGGCTAATGGATAAGGCACTGGCTTCCTAAGCCAGGGATTGTGAGTTCAAGTCCCATCTGGGGTGCCAATTTTGATGTGGGAGATGCAGCACTTGTTTACCAGTAGCCAAAGACATGTTCAGGTATATGGACATGATCTGTTCTTATTGAGGTATAGGCTGCATGAGCCTCTGTGTGAGAGCTGAGGCAGTTATGGTAAAATACACTATTGCTTCATTGTGGTGTACAGTCTTACACTGAGATTAGGTACATTGCTTTCTGGGTTCAGTTCTAGATTCAGCACTAGTTTAGGATTATTTTTGGCAAATGGCATACATAACTCCCCTTGTTCTTTGTTCAAATGAGCACAGATGGTGGGTACATGACAACTAAGAGGATTGTTTGCTGTCTGTGAAGTATTTAGGAGTTACCCAGAAGGGTTCAGAACACTATTTTTGTAGGTTAAGCCACTTCTCTTTTTTATTGAATATCATTTGCTACTGTTCCTTTGAATGGTGAAGGTTTTCTGTGATTTCTCATGCAAACACTCAAAACATACTTGCTATCTCTGTCAACTTGGAGAACTCTACACATAGATGATCTTGCCTCACTCTCCTTTTACCTTTTAGTGTGTTTTTTTGTTTTGTTTTGTTTGTGTTTTTGTTTGTTTGTTTGAGAAAAATATATCTGTAGTGGGTAGACAGAGCTCTCTTCAGTGTTTGTCCTGTGGAAAATGGCAGCTAGCTAGCTATTGAAGAAATGGTGGCAGAGAAACAAGAGGAATCTTTCCTCTCTTTTTGGTCAGGGAATAAACATCAGAAGGTGAAACTCCCAAGGGAAACGAAAAGGCCTTGGTAAAAGAACAAGCAGACTTGAAAAGCAGAATAATTTCCATAGTTTCTCTATAAGGATTCAGATTATATACTTATATCCATGTCACTATTTTTTTTTGTTGTTGTTGTATCTCAAAAAGAGCTATGGATCAAAAGTATATAGCACTGAAAAAAGTAGTTTGTTTGAGCTCTTTTTCAATATATTATCTGTAGTAGGAAACGACAGGGTTAGCGACATATGACAACTGGAATGCCATCTTACAAAAAACTAAGGTGCTACTCATCAGTTACTGCACATAGGCAGATGCACAAGTTCGCTTGTGCTGCTGTGTCCTCAGCAGATGTTAGGCAGTTTGTTCAGGAGCCGTCCGATCAGCCTCACATTTCTTTTTTTTTTTTTTTTTTTTAAACATCTTATGGAGGAACTATTCAACTATTAGTCTCAGGCAGTTGAAGTGGAAGAGGGAAACCTGCAGGAGATGCAAAGGGTGTCCAAAGAGAGAGCTTCTTCTAGAAGCTGTGCCTAGTGCCACCTCTGCTGCTCTGCAAAGCACCCCAGCCTTCTGGAGGGAGGTTAGGCCCTGGCTAGGGCCTCCTGTTCTACTCAGTCATAACTTCTCTGAGAGCCTTGAAACCTTGCCTCGAATCACAGTAGAGAAACTTGCAATTATTACAATGTTGAGATCATGAAATCCCAAACTAAATACATATTAAATATACAAAGTAAATAAAAGCCAAGATTATTAGCAATAAAGAGGAAACAGCAAAGCCCTCTTTCACTGAGCCAAGAACGCAAGCAAATTCCAAAAATTTAGAATCTCATTGTCTTACCAACACTGATTTCAGAACCAGCCAAGAACTTCAGCTGGTTGTCATTTCCTGTTGGCACATTCTGGCTTTTGCTTCAGTTAAATGTGGGAGTATCTATTTTTTTCTCACATAGTCAGGTATTTCATACCCAGCAAGATCACCCATTCCTGAAGGGCAAAGGGACTGCAAGGCTGCAAAACAGAGTTCCTACTTGCAGTGAGCACATCAAACCTTCCTTCATTCCCTCTAAGTAAAATTGCAATGGCTGTGGCAATCAGACAAACCAGATGAAGCTGTTTGAAGTTGATAAATTGAGTTGTGACATTCAGATTCAGATACCAATTAACAGTTACCTTTGGACTAAGACTTTTTGAACTCTTTAAAGAGAAGCTGGTTATGTCAGCTTAAATAATACTGACCTGTTGCTCAAGTTTTTGAGGGGCTGGTATTACTTTAATGAATTCACTAGCATCACACCTGTGTAAGTTCAGGTCTGGGACCCGCATAGTTAAATACAAATTTTCTATGTTAGGATAACTTCAGTGAAGTGGAAAAAATAGGGAACGTTTTTAGCAGTTTCCATAGCTGGCAAAATTCTGATTTCATTAATACCCAGCAGGAGCTTGGGTATTGAATTCTCCAAGGGAGCAGTGATTTGCCATGAATTTAGTATTTGCATTTCATTCTTAGGTCAGCAGATCAGTGCTGTTGTGGCATTCCATCTTTTTCATTTTTAACTATATGTATTTAAGTGCAGGATATATAAAGTTTCAATCTGGCTAGGACTTGCTTTGCCTATGTTTCTCATGGCTATGAATCACATCAGCACATAGTCTTACAGTTCAAAAGCTCAGGTGAAAATGGATTTAAAAAAAAAAAAAAAACTCATCCAGCATTTTGAAAGTTTATAAGGTTGCAAACTCTAGTTAACTGATAGAACTAGAGTATGCCTGAGAGGTGGTATGAGCCCTCAAGGGATGATGGCATTCTGCATTTTTCAGTCTCTACGGAAACCCAGTAACACAGTAGTGTGAAGGATGGAGACCAGGCACCCTATGTATGGGAGGGAATGTTCATGCAGCACCTTTAGGCTGTGCTGCACCAAAACGCTCATTGCCCTGAGTTTGCTTCAGCTGAGTCACTGCACGCGACATTACCAGGCTCATTACCAAGGCTGCTTTTCTTCATGTCACCTGGAGCATGTGTAGCCAGCTTTGACCTCCCACCACATCAATAATTAGATCTGCTTTGAATGAAACCTCTCATTGCAGGTAGGAAGGATGAGCTCCTATGCTGACATCTGCGGGTCCAAGCACGCACAGGGCAGCACCGAGGGAAGTTACCAACGCTATGGAGTTCGGTCCTACCTGCATCAGTTTTATGAGGACTGCACAGCTTCAATTTGGGAGTATGAGGATGATTTTCAGATCCAGAGATCACCTAGCAGGTGGAGCTCTACATTCTGGAAGGTACTACCCATTGCTGGTTACTGGAGAGAGAAACTTCTATGTTGAGATATTCGCATGTAACTAATGATTTTAGGTATTCATCCAGAAAGGCCTTCTGTTGTTCAGTTTTCACTGTGATGACTGAATAACCATCTGTCTTAACACAGAGCTTTTTTGCATCAGCTTCCAAGGGAGTTCTGGGGTCTTTGCATTCTGTAGCTTCTCTGTCACAAAGAGCCCCATCACTGAAACCTCAAAGTCTTGTTATAGGTAGGGTTTTCCAGATTCAAAAGTGTAATAGTCCCGTCGGATAATTACAAATGGCAGTTGTAGGTTAACAGCAGTAAACCTGGGACCATGTGACCTGGGGATCAAGAAAAACAGTAAGATCTCCGTTAAGATCAGGGAACTTAAGAGAATCTGAGAATACCAGAGGTTGGAAGGGGTCTATGGAGGTCGTTTAATCCAAACCCTCTGCTCTGATGGTTGGGCCATCCTGCGTGAGTCAAATTTTGCACTAACAGTGGAATTGTGCTAGAAATACTCTGTGAACTGTTCATGGCAAGTGGTGGATATGACACAGACTATCAGCACTGCCTGAACAGTTGGTGCTAACCACCACCTAAAGCTAAGAAATAATCAGTCACACAGTACTGGGGTTAAACAGTGATCCTCTCTGTGATGGGCCCTTTGGACATGAGGTGCTATTCAGAAGCATAGATGCATATTCTGTTGTTTCCAGAAATGTCAATAATGAATTATATAAATATGAGTTGTACAAAGATAGTTCCTCTGTATGTTCTAGTTCTAGTAGGGCCACCCAAAAGAAAAATATCAGTCTTCTCTTGCAACAAAAAACTGTATCTGCAAGATACTGTAAAAGCTAAATGCTCTCTAGAACCACTTCCTAACTGAAAACTAGAAGGCCACATTCATTGTTAAATTTTCTTTGTTTTCCAGGTCGGACTCATCTCTGGGACAGCTTTTATGCTGATAGGTTTAACGGTTCTTGTAGTGGGTTTTCTTGTGCCACCGAAAATCGAAGCTCTTGGGAAAGATGATTTTGTTGTGGTGGATACCCGTGCCATTCAGTTTAATGGGTCCCTTGATATATGCAAGCTGGCAGGAGCAATCTTGTTTTGCATTGGAGGGACCGCCATGTCAGCATGTCTGTTGATGTCTGCTTTTGCTAAAAGTTACTCCAAAGAAGAAAAGTACCTCCAGCAAAGATTTAAAGAGAGAATAGCAGATGTAAAAGCCCATGCAAACCCAGTCACAAAAGCGCCAGCACCAGGAGAATCAAAGATACCTGTCACTTTGTCCAAAGTTCAAAATGTCCAACCTTTACCTGAAACCTGACCCTTTGGTTTTGTTTCTCACTTGTAGATCCCTTTACTGAAAAATATCAGCTGTTGTTGGCATACGTGCTAGTCAATTACATCAAGTGCTCTGCTATACAAATTCACAGCTGATTGGGAAGCTGTTCCAGTACAAATTTAGGATTGAAAAAAGTGAAATTATGTGATTAGACCTGTGACCGATATATTCAGTGTATTCCAACATTTTAATCTGTGTTGAACCAATAAGTCCTTGCAACAACGATTAGGTGCTTAGCTTACCAGACTGCATCCCTAGAAAATACAAGGTGCATTTATGACAGCTGTACCAGGAATACCCTACATCCCACTGTTTAAAGTTTAGATGAGTTGGTGTTTTATTTTATATTCTTGTCTTTAAAATACTCTTTAGTCTGCCTGGTTCTGCTGTCCAGAGAGCCAAAATTCTGCCCTTGTAATTTGCACTTGTCCTCCTATCACATGCTACAGTCCATATTGAAGTAATAATGCACAAGTAAAACATACATGACATTGGAGTGCCCTTAGTTTGATCCTGGCACACTTCACTTCCCAGTAATGTTACTTTCTGGGAAAGGCAAATTATGCTTGATCCAGTGTTATAACTAGTCTGTGCAGAAACGCCACTTTTCTGTTAATCATTGCCACAGTAATTAAAAAAAAAAGTAAAGTTGAGGAATTCATATGAGAGGAGGAACTTCATACTTGTGTATCTTTGGTTTGATATTGTTTCTGTCATTACATTATATTGTATTTGAAACAGATTGTTTCAGTTTTGGCCAGGTATGGATTACTAGGTGTGGTCTGACATGCCCAGGCCCCTTTTTCTGTCAGTACGTTAATGCCATGTTAGATGACCTTAACATACTTATCTAAAGACATTTTGAAATGCTGTTTATATTTTTATAGATGATAGAAAAGTTATGCTTACCAGATACATTTGTGTAAATGCTTACCTGAAGACTTGTACTTTCACTGAAGACCCTTAATTATTTTCTCACCCAGGGCAATTATTTCACTGTCTTAATCTATGAATTTAAATTAAACTGTTTAAAGAAGGATGTGACATTTGTACTCTCTGACGATATGTGCCACCTTATAGTTCTGTCTATTTTTTGAATGGATTGAATAAAATTCTAGGCGTGAGCCAATCATGGATTTTGTGAAAAGTCTCTTTCTAGTCAAAAACGTTTCTCTATAAATCTGATATTTCAGATGGAAAAGAGAAACTGGCAGTCGAAACTCAAATGCAGTCTGCATTTCAGCTTTTGTACATGAGGAAATCACTTTGGTGCTGAATCAAAAAGTTGCTATGCAGTAACATCAGGTATGTTGTAACAGCTGTGCTCCTTTCCTTGATGATAAAACAGTTTGTGGTCCATGACTTAGTTCAGACATCCATGACATAAATAAACCAGAATACATGTGTTTGGAAGTTTCAGCTGAATCTGCAATAATTACCATGGCTGACAACAGCATCAGAAGTAAAATTTTCTTCTGAAAGAAATGAAAATTGCCTAAGCAATGCAAGTGTAGTGTCCAAATGTTAGCACTAAGAAGATGTACAATTAAGAGCTTGTCACAAGCACATAATTACATAGAATGAAATGAAGTAGGTTTTGGTGCCTCTGACAATTTATTGGCACCCATATATTACAAGTGCAAAAGCACATTGCACCCAATGCTTAAAAATAAGATTTTTCATCTGCTTCTCCCCCAAGATTACAAAGTGCTAGAGGAAAAGATGAGGAAAGTGTTAAGATGTGTATTATTTAAAAAGAAAGCCAGCATGAACTTCATTATCAGGGATGAGGGGTAGTGATTACTTTCAAGGACAGGAATATGGAAAAGAGCTGTTGCCACTGCTGTTCGTTGGTTATTCCAGGTAGAGAGAGTCCTTATCGGTTTCTTTTCAAGCTGAGAGGAATTTTGTTTACTACTACTTGCTTTCACTGCTATTGGGTTATCAGTATGTAGGCAGCAGAGAGTCAAGCTGTCCTGACCTTTTCAATGCAGTTTTTAATTAAAAAATGTGCATGGAGGAGATGTGACATTTTAAGTTTTACAGTGAAGTTCACTGAAGGAGATGAGAATGATAGCTCCTGTAGCTATTACTGAGTCTCATCTTTCCACCTACGTTTTGTTAACACTGTACTGGAAGTTTGACTGAAAATCCAGTTGGAAAAGAAAGCACAGGTTGGGCTTGTTTACCCAAAGCAGCTATATGGAAATACAGTTCTCCTTTAAACATACCCCACACATAGATGTATATGTAAAAGTGTTGCTAATTTTTTGTCCAGAGGACGGATGACCTGACAGCGAATGGAGTTGAAACAAGCAACGGGCATTTGTTCTCACTGTTCATCATTCCTGCAGAACTGAACATCTTTGACATTGTGAGAAAGGATGAGTCATGCATGGTATTACCCAGGTGTTAGGAAAAAGAAAAACCCTCAAGGATCTTTCTGAAGCTTGCCGGGATAGGAAATGTGTCAGGGATTTAGCAGCAGCAGCAAAACTGGTAACACTGTCATGGCTAATGTTGCCACACACATTTCATCTTGTTAAACCCTTGTTTCAGTTGATTAGAGATTTTCCAGCATTGAGAACTCTGAAGGCTGAAATCCTTCACAGCAGAGGGTCTGTTCCACACAGGGCTTTTCTGGAAATACTGAGCATAACATTGTGTTTAATATTAAGAAGTCACATACCAGAAAGTTTAAAACACATCAGAAACATTTTTGAGATTTGGTTCCTTGTAATGTTTTAACACCAGCCTTTGGTGCAGGAACTGAAGCATCAGCAAAAGAGCAGTGGAGATGTGCTTTTTGCTGTTCCTATGGAAAACGCTGGTGATACAGCCTCCAGGTGGGGAGCAATGTGGGGCAGCCCAGCTCTAAGAACTTTGCAGGGAGGCTGAGGACAGTCTATCCTTGCACATCTTTTCCCTACCATGTATCTTTTCCCTTTTCCCATCCCCACTAAATCACAGAACATGCACTCCACTCCAGGACTGCCTAGGACTTCATCTCCTGGCATTGGTTGCCATCACCTTTCCAAAGGACATATTAACGGATTACCTAGTGCAAATAAAACATGGCTTGAACAGCAGAGACCTTTTTTCCCCACCCACTGACCTCCCTTTTTCAGTTTTAGGCTTTTTTCAGTTTCTTCATGCTCACGCTGTTTCTTGCCCTTCTTCTAGCCTTATTTGGCTTAAAATTATAGTGAAACCCCTTTTAGCCCAACACCATTTTCTCTGCAATTGTGGTGAAAGAAATCACGTTTTTCAGTCTGATGGGTAATCAGTGACTTAATTTTGATTAATATATGCTCTCCTGATGGTTAGGTCTGCGTCCTCTACCACATTGTGCAGGAAAAGCTCTTCTTCACATCTGTTCTTTCCTCTCCCCCTCCAGGCTGTCTTGACCTCTTTATTTTCCATTTGTTCCCAACGCACAGTGAACCACAGGCTAAGGCAGAGAAACAGAAGCGTCCTCACCTCCTGAGCTGCCTATAAGCACATTTAATTCCCAGTTTCTGCTACAGCCTCAGCCTGCCATTTCCAAGTATGAGATTTCTAATCATGTACAAGTGCAAGCAAACAGCTCTTCACAAGAGCAGCAGCAGCAGCAGCATGGGGAGGCTGCAGTATCCTGACCAGCAGCCAGAGGAGAGAGGCTTGGCGGGGAGAGAGCAGCAGCAGAGCCTGCACACTGGAGAGGTTGCTCAGCCCCCAGGTATCTGAAAACCCTTGGAGACAGGAAAAGACTGCAAGAACCAAAGTTGGATGCACTTTGCCAGTAGCCTTCTATCATAGAGCTAAAATAAAGGAATTAGCACTTCAACTCATTCAGCACCGACTGGTCATCCTGCCATTACACAGCAGGCTGCTTTCTAAGCTCACATACTGTGCATCCGGGTTAGCAATACAATACGATGCTCCTTGAATAGGCTCTGGAGGCACAGCCTTGTCCCCTCCTCATCCCACCAGTTCCACTGCTCTCTTACAAATGTTTTTAGCAGCATTTTTAAGGAGCATTAAACCGTTCCAGCTGCTTGGGGTTAATGCCCACATATCACTTACAGAAGTGATTTTTGGGTTTTGCCATGTCATCCCCACAGCACACTTTGTCCCCAAGGAGCATCATCATGTAGGACCAACGTAGGATCCTTCTGTTTCCAATATTTAGAGACTCTGTGTGCTCCTTATGAAGCTTTCTGATGTCTGGGCAAACAATCCACCCACATCCTTATTTTCCTCAGCTCTTATCTGGACACAAGGCAGATCACACAGCATGTGTTTCCTGTATTAGTTCACTTGATGTACATTAAGCAGGGTAAAGCTCAGTTTCGCTGTCAGATAATTTACAGAGGGACTGTTATGAAAATAATCTCTGCATATTAACAATAAGTCAGGCAAACATTTCTCATGGCCATGCAAACAGAAGAGACAGCAAGCAAGTAACTGGCTTTATTGTTTTGTCTAATTATTTGCAGCTGGTTTTCGAAGGCCTACTTTTTCCATTATTTACCATTTATGGGTTTTTGCAAATAAAGATGGAAGACCATTTTTAAATGCTCTTAATCAGCCAGTCAATTTAATGATACACCAGATATGCTGCTCCGGTAATCACTTGCGACTTCAGGCTGTTGCCTAGCTAAAGGCAGCCTCCAGTCTAAGGCTACGAGGATGAGCTGGAGCGAGCCCTTTCTGGAGTGTCATTATTTCCCGTGTCTGCTCTTGTAACGACTTCAGCACCTGCTGCCCTTTTTCCCTTTGCCTTCTTCAGCAGCTTCATGTCCTGACATTTCCTTCCTAAGCCCCACATCTATTTCCAGCACAGTGGCAGGGGCGAGATGAGAGGGACCCCTGCACCAGGCATGTCTCTGAGGGGTGTGGGACGTGCCTGCTCGCAGGCACAGGTTGTCAGAGAGTGCCCCAGTATCCACCAGACAGGCACGCTGGCATTCTTCTGGCCCACTGCTTTGTAAGACCAGAACCAAGTGGGCTCCTCTGCATCTCACTTTGCAAAGCAGGGGTGCCTGAGCTTGTCTAGAGCAAGCCACACTGTCAATGAAAAGCAGAGTAGAGGTAGTTGCTGAGACCCAGTGTACCCACAGGAACCAGTGGTAGCTCCCTTCAGCTCTGTCCTGCAGCTGAGCTCTGAGGGTAGGTGCATCTTCAGCAGTTTTCCAAAACTTGAACTTTCATGTGCCCTGAGAGCCAAGGTCTGCAATTTCCCCAAGGTAAGACATCACAGTCTTTTGGAGTACTTGTGACACTGGCTGCGGCAGAAGCTTGGTCCTTTAGCATGAACATGCATTAAAGAGAAATGATTGCAGCTCATGTAACCATCCTCTCAAAAATCACAGAATGGACTGCAACTAGTTCATGCTGAACTCCAGGCAAACACATTAAGTGTGGAAAGCAATGGGTTATTTGGTTTAAACATGTCTTGTGATTAAACATATGTCTACATGAGCTGCAATCAAATTTTGCCCTGACGTGGAGTGTTTTCTGGGTCCCCTGCCAATCTCCAAAGACCGCTGCCCCACTGCTGTCCCTCCCGTAGGAGGGACTGCCCTCTGAGGAGGGCCTCAGCATTGCCCTCTGAACCAAACTGTCCTTTCTCCAGATACCAAACATGGAAGCTTAGCCTGTGGTATAACAGGAAAGCATCCTCCAGATCACACAGAAATTCACCTGTCTGAACCAATAGCGTAGACCGAGGGCCTCAGTGCAAAGGTAGCTCCAGAGCCTTTAGCCAGATCATTTTTCTCTCCACAGATGCTTCATGGCATCCACATTGAGAGGGCCCTGGTCCTAAGATACTTAGTTGTCCTGTGTGCTACCAAGTATATCCATACAGGTTGTCTAGAGGCAACCCAGCAGGCAGGCATACACAAGGCATTTCCTAAACCATTCTCCAATAGCAGTGTAAGCCAGGCCACTGAGTCCTCACCCTGAAAACACCCAGCTGTGGATCCCATGGACCTTGATTTAGAAGAACTCCAGAGTATATGCCATGGTATTGTCAGATGTGCTCTGCAAGGGCTGTGTCTCCTGCACATTCAGGCATGTGCATGGCCCTCAGGCCTTGGCAAAGTGCAGAAACCATAGATGTCAAAGAAAATCTGCATCCCACATGTAAGTGAATTAATATAGTACAGGCTCATTGCTCATAAGCTGGGGTGAGCAGTAAAGGAAGCAGAGCTGCTGGAAGGGACGCATGCCAGGAAAATGAATGGGTATAGCTTAATACCCACTGACATATGTGCTTCTAACATACATGGTTCCTTTTGGTATGGGAGTGGTATGGTTCCCTTTTGATATGGAACTAATATGCATACTCCTTTTCATTTGCTGGTGGAAGCAACAGGCTTTCAGAGAAGCAGGCATTTGTCAGATAGTTTCAAAAATGCCACAATTTCTTTCCCTCACCGACCAGTCAGGCAACTGCCCACATCCCATGCAGCCCTGTGAAGCTCAGGGGCCCTTCACAGTATGGTGGCTCTCCCTGCTGCAGAGCTGTATCAGTACATCTGAGTATGGAGAGGTGCTAGTAAGTGAAAAAAAAAAAAAAAAGCTCAATGACAACATTAGGGTCATTGAGGTGGAAAAAAAAGGTGCAAAAAAAAACCTTCTCTGCCTCAGTTTGGCCACTGAAACTTGCACTTGAGAAAGCTCTGCCAGGGAAAGGCTCTAACCCACATGAACGAACACAATCCTACTGCAGCAGACAGCTGCCTCCACTTGCACATGCAGGCCTATCTGCAAGCCATAGATGTGCTTGAGGATGAGATCCCCAGTGAGAAGCACCCAAGTTAGCTACCCTAACTTCCCTGTCCCAGGATAAATCATTTATAACCATGTGGTCAGCATACTTTTAACAATGAACCTTTTGGTCACCTTGAACCTAGGCCTTGTGTGGCATGAAAAGCAAAATAGCCTTCATTAATTTCTCTTTCTCTGTGGATAGAGACTACTTTTATCCAGTGGGCACAAATCCTGGATCTGGGCCTACCAAGTTAATTCCTGTTTGGTGCTAACTCTAAGGGAGCAATAAGAAAATGTCAGGGGAAGGCACAAAGCTCAGTTTTTTCCTAGGATGCTCACTTTGCACTGACAACCTCTAACGTAGAATTAATGTGGAGCATGGACACTATTTTTAGAAAGATGATTTCTCACAACCAAAGTGGAAGAAACAAATACAGCAATGAAACAGAGGGATGGTGTGAGGTAATGAAACCGTGACCCATGGCAGTAGAGGGTCTTCTGCACGAGGATAACAGCCTGGGTATGTGGAACGCATTATGACTGTTCATCTCTGACATCAACATTTCATCACTGAGGCAGAGGAAGTTTAAATCAGCTCTCTAGTCAAATCAGCAGTCCTTCCCAACTGAGACAAGCAGAAAAATCTGCATATCAATGAGTGCTGAGGCCTGAATATATTTTCGTTCCTCAAGAGCAGGAGAATCAACTCACCCATGTGAAAGCAAAGGTGAAGGGATGGGACCCATCCCCCTAGGTCTCCCAGAGAGTACCACCAAGATTATCTCCAGCTGATCAGCAGCAGCTCCCTGCAGCCAGGCTGCAGCTATGAGCAAGAGGGCGCCTCAGCCCCTCTGACAGAATTCACTTGGGACACGAAGATGAACCAAGACAGGGATGAGGGCTCAGATGGCCACCACTACTCCACAAGACATACAGCTACAGCAAGGATGAAGTCTGCAGGGTGAAGGAGGCTGCTTCTTCCCTGGAAGGGAGACAAACAGGGCAGACTGCAGTGAGTGGTGCTGGCTGAACAGCCAGAGCCAAACCTGACCCCATGCTCCTGTTAGCCAGATTTGTCTCATCAAAAGTTTTGCCTGGGAAGCAGCTGGACCAGCTACCAGCATGCACCTGGCATAGTCACAGTGTTGGCAAGTCTTGCTCAGCTAGAGCAGAAAGGGGAGGCTGGGAGCAGTCAGGAGGTCTTAATGACTAATTTCTGTAAGAATAACCTTTTTTTTTAAAAAAAAAAAAAAGCTTAAAAATTATGTAATTTTTTTTTTTTCAGCATCTCGTCAGGTAGTGCATTGGATTTGGAGTATGAGCAATGCTTTTTCATTCTGCAGAGCTGAACAGTTTTTGAAGGAGGGAGAAACTCAGATGTTTTCACATTTGAAAGATGAACTGTTTTTCTAGTTCTTGATATAGATAGGATGGGTAAGAAGAGAGAAGTGGCCCTAAAGTTGCAAGATTTGAAAGCAATGCAGTAAGTCTTAAGAAATATAGGTTCCCCTTCAATTTTCTTACAAAATCTTTTGTTCAAAGTCTCAACACAGTCTCCCGCTATTGGGAGAATGTTGTTTTACTCCGAATGGTGAGGCTTGAAGTGTTTTAGACTTAGGGTCAAAATTCAGGTGAGGGGCTAGTGGGGGGGAACCATTTGTCATTTACATTGAGAGCACTGATTTGATCTGCAACACCTGCATTAATTTTGTATCTCTTTATGCACACAGCCTCCCTGAGGACACTCCTCACCCAGGTACAGCCTCCACAGCTGTGACACCTGAAGGTCATTCCACTCACTTTAGAAACATTCAGGTTCGTGGTGCAAGGCCCCTCCTCTGTATTTGGCACCTTCCCATTTATTTGAGCTGCCACAATCCAAATATCCCACTGTCAGTTTCTAATTTTTTTTCCCACCTTTTTAGAGTAGGCCTCATGTACCTGATGCTCTTTTGTGAAGAGGCTGAAGAAGAAAACCCCAAACCACAAGTACTGCCATAAAGAACACAACTCTCTTTATAGTTATGTGCTGTCAACAACAGCATTCTGCCATTTTACAATACAGGTTTTAACTTACACACAACCTTTGCAAGCTATACTTTATTTCACGCTTGTTTAAAAAAACATCTAACTTTGTGGCAAGGGCAGCTACATTATGCTAATTATGCAGGACTGCCTTTTGCAAGTGCCAAACAAAGTTTCTCCTTCCTGTGAAAGTCAGCTGCTTGAAATTATGACAAGAAGGGGAAGGATTTTTAAGTGGATCCCAAGTGGACCTTATTCTTCCACATCATCTAATTTTAGGCTAATTTTTTAAGCTGCCTCTACAACCAGACAGTCCTTTACAGGTGACTCAGCCAGGATCTCAGATATTTTGTATTACCCTCTGGAGGGCAATTTTTCTCCAGTCGCAAACTGGACAGCCTTGAGAAACTGAGCCAGTGTAACTACTGACGGTGAATGTGTTGAACTAGGTGGTTTGATTATCTGGCTGGTGCTTTTTGCACACCTGGAAGCCTGGAACAGAGCAGGGCCGCTCTCCTGAAAATCACTGGTGTTAGGACCCTAACTTGGGAGTTCAGGAGAGGAATTTAGCTTTGGACAATTTTTTTTTTTTTTAATGTTTTTGGAGCCTGGAAAAAATAAATGACTTCTAAAATGATTCTCCAGAGGAAGCTTGGATTAGGAGCTTGACTTCACCTGCTTCATGTGCTTATCAGTGGAAGCACAAAGGCTGGGGTCAAAAATATGGCATGCGGACAAATGATTCTTATAGAAAAAAACTTAATACTTTTTTTTTGTTTGTTTGTATTGAAATATGTGGACACTAATCAGAGAGATCACAGCATAAATAGCATGCATGAAATCTGTGCGTTTGAAAATCTGTTGACCATAGTCATGATCTACATGTTCTTGATGTATAATTGTGAATCATTTTATGAAGAATTAGATTATTTCTAGTTCATACCAAACAAGGGAATTTTAAACTTTTGGAGGATTAGACAGTAGAAGCTCTCAACTAACAAAACCTGTATTTTGAATTAAATTTTGGTCCCACCGAGGACAAAGGAAAATTGTAATTGACTTAGAGATTCAGTTATAAAATTGCAAGTATTAGAACTTCATCACAGAACTTCATCATTAGAACATCATCATAGCTGTAGGTGACTGCAAGGAAAACATGAACATTTAAAGGCATTCATAGTAACTGCATAGGTTGTTGGATGTCTGCCTACTGTTTCAAAACATCCCATTGTTTAAAACAGAAGTTATCTATGCAGTAGCTTAGTACTAAAGACCTTTGAATGTTTTGGTCTTACATGCTGTAGTAAAGATTTCTATTCCCTTCCTTGAATTTTCCAACTCCTTTCCACTTCCTTATGACCCACCTAGCTGCCAGGCAGTTTTAGGCTGCTATTTCCATTTTACTTCAGGGCTTCAAGCATTCTGAGACCTGGCTCAGCAAAGAACAGAAGTACACACATAACTTTAAAAAATATCACACTTTTATAAAGGTTGCTAGATTTAGTGATATTTTTCTTGTATAATTATAGCAAATTTCAGCTACAATCAGTAGTATTTTTCCATACTGGTAGACTATTATATATACACATTATTTGTGTGTGCACTATGTGTGAGCACACAAAAATGCACTCAGTTACAGTGTTCATACACATGCCTATAAGTTAATGCATGCAAATATGTGCATACAGAATAATCATTTAGATATTGGATGACTTCAATGTCTATTGCCATGGCTAAAGCAGTTTTTTTGATTAAAGTTTGGATTGAAGACTATCAGCCATCCGAAACAATACATCCTTGAGTTGCATCTCATTAAATCATTCTGATTGTTACCATTTAATAAATATATTCTTCTTCAAGATACTTCATTTTGTACTTACATTTATTATCTAAGTTATTTTAATGTACCTTTTGGATAATCAATTGAAATACCCAAGCAACACTGCTTTTCTCAGGATTTTCAAATAACTCAAATAGTTACAGGTATTATTTTTTTCTTCTGTGTGCAGGTTTATTTAGCTTTACTTCAGATGAGACTGAGAGAGGAATATATTTTCTTTACTTTCACCTATTTCTTTCCAGAAATTAACTTTATTTTGGCTCTGATATGTTAGAGCACTGAAGCATTAAATAAAATTTAATGAAAACTGCTGCCCTATGGGATTTATGTATATGCTTTAATGCTTTGTTGAAATTAGGAATTAATTCTTAGATTTGTAGACTATATAATAGCTAAAATGCCAGCATATTTTCTTTCACAGTTGCAATACCATAACTAACAAATCTGATTT
>VXAA01004514.1:0-43611 GCA_013399115.1 Anseranas semipalmata | reverse complement strand
TTTTTTTTTTTTTTTGAAGTTCTAGTCATGGAAGAATCCTAACAGCTAAAAATATCACTAGGTTTTTAGATAATATCAGCCATATCAGCCATCCAAAGATACACTTAATGTCAAACTGGCCTTGATTTGAGACAAAAACAGGAGTGCTAGTTCTTTTTTAATAGCAAATTGTTTTTAAAAATACACCATAACAAGAACATAAGTCTTAAAAAAAGAACCTCAGAAAAGTTGCATAGAAGCTTAATAAAATAACATTATATGAGCTTAACAAAATAACATATTTCTCACGTAAAACTGATTTAAGCTATCACACACAGCAAATTCACACACACACAAAAACATTAGCAAGACCACCTGTATGCTTCTTGTTTAATTTCTACAGTAACATCAGAATTATTTGTGATGCATAAATTATTTTTTTCTGTATAAGAGAACCTGATGAAAAAAAAAAAAAACATATTTTCAGTACTGTAAGAGTGAATGATAAAATGGTTATATCTCTATTTCCAGAAAGTCCAGTTGGCTGTTCTGAAGAAAATTATTCTGCCTTTCTCACAAGATGAACAACAGAGGGGAGAACATTTTAAAGGCTGAGCAACACTCATAGGGACTTTCATGTTCCCATGAAAAACAATTATCACATTACATTTCACTAGAATTTAGTGTAAGCTTTTAAATAACTCTTACTGGTATTTGTAGGTCTTTAAGCATGGAAGACACTGAACTTTAGGGGAAAAAGGAAGAAATGACAGAAACTGTTGCCAGACAGAAGCTACAAACAGGAAACAAAGAGAGAGTCACTACACAAATCCCCATTTCTTCTCAATATTGTTTTTTAAGTACAACATTTTGAGGCAAATGTTCTCCAAATTAAGTATCCCCATCAGATACTTTTGGGTGTCAATTTAATTTCAAACTTATGAGGATGAAGAACATCTCAGAGGTTGTTCAAATCTTAACATGCAATAAGACGGCAGCAACGAGATTCCTGTATTTGAGTACACCATTAACTTCTAGCAAAGAGCTCATTCAATGTCAATACAAACTCACTGTCATTTGTCTTGATTCAGTAGCATATTTAAGACCATGCTCACTGTTAAACACATGAGCTATTCAGCTCTAAGTGAGCAAAGATGCAGCACTAGCCATTTTCCTTAGTGGGCTTTGCACAGAAAGTTCAGCAGGAACTCTGAGACAGAGCTGCCTTGTCTGTCTGGTTAAGCATTGTTTGATGGCTTTCAATACATTTCATACATTATTCCACTGCAGAACTAGCCATAAAGGTACCTAGAGGATTACTATGTGTCATTTTCCTTATTAGCACTTACGGTTATCTTATTCATACTGTTTTGGGGTCTATTTTGTTGTTTGGTTGGGTTTACTTCTGCTTATCTTCAAGTATCTTCTTAAATCCCAATGAAATCAAAGAGATCTGAGCGTAGGCTCAGTTGCTGCATCAAATGAAAAAAGCATACATACTTGCTTAAGAGCTTGGCTAAATTAGCAGCTTATTTTGAACCAATCACAGATGTAATATTCCCTTAGATCTTTGTCAGACGGTTCAACAAAGGACACAGAAATCATAGACATTTCAGAGTTACCACATGGCAAACTGTTCTAACCCTGTTCCTATGGTTTTTAAGGTTACACTTTTTTACACTTACATTGCCAATACTCCACATATTTCTACTCCATTGGAAAAACATATTTACTAGTTAGTAGAAAAGTACAGCTATTTGTATGAGTTTCAGTCATAACAAGTGATTCTATGCTTTCTTCAAACAGTGCTTCAAGTTCAATTTGTTCTTGAATGTAGTTTTTGTCTTAATGGCATGAAATCAACAAAAATGACATTTAATTTCTCATAGTAATAATTTACCAGCATTAATGATAAGGAAATTCACTATTTCTTTTGTATAATTAATGAAATTATGCTCAGGGCTGTATTTCATGAACTACAAATTATTGCTAACAGAGAAACAATAAGAGTAATGGGATTGGTGTCATTAAGAGAACTAATACTGTGGATCAATGCCTTATTTACTAATGCAAATTAAGCCACAGCCTATCAGGACCCATCTTATTCAAAAATATGATAATATATTTTCATGCATTAAGGCTATGTATAGGATTCATAAACACAACAATAGTTTCTGATTTTTACAGAAAACTGGGGGGCTTATTCTAATGTATTTCATGTTAAAATGGCTCCATTGATAGCAAGGATTTCACATCAACTTCAGTCTGAATCTGAGCCTCTTCATTTTGTTTCATTAATAAATTAAATTTCACATGGACTGAAATACAAACAAACTGATCTGCTACGTACCCTTCCCTATTCTTTTTTTCACTACAATAACAATTCACTGTTTAGTGAATCGGTGCAGGACAATCAACAAAACTTGCTGCTGCAAGTGGGAAGAAACTGCAGTAATATAGGCTGTCAACAAATCTTCACAATGCTAAATAAATGCTGTTTAAGAATGCAACAATTAATTATTCCAATTAATATACTGAAAAGCCTCTATTCATTAATATTAGGACTGGCTCCTCATTATAGTACACCATTTTCTGTGTCCTTTAACTGAAGAATGTATTTTATTTATATCTTAATGTTATGTCTGGAAATCATGTACATCATGTGGAATTTTAAAGGGAAAACTACATATGTCCTCATTAAAAGTCACAAATGATTTCTCTTTTTCAAAAAAGTCTGCAAGGAAGTTCTGACATTTAACTTGTTTATTTATCCTTTTTCTGGAACAATGTCATTTATACAGTTGACTCTGCTACTGCTAACCATCTTATATCACAGAATAGTTCGTTTATTTCTAATATTACTATACAGCAGTCTTACATTTTCCCTCTCAAATTCCATCAGAAAGTCACATCTTCTAAAAATAATTCAATGCTCTTTTAGTACCTATTAATATTTATTTTCTATATCATTCCATATGGCATTATCATCTCAAGACTCAAAAAATAACATGCTTTAAGGTATTGTAATATTTGATTTTCCATTCATTACATTTTTTATATCTATGCAACTGCAGCATAGTCATTGCTCTGGTCCTTTTTTTCCACTTTCCTGTGGGCTGGTGATTGTCACCCTTGGATTTGTGGATGTTTTTTCAAGATGGGAATCAACCTTCAGAAAAAAGAGAGGTATTGTTAACTTCATTTCAATAGATTGTTATTTTGTACTAAAATTTCCACAAGGAATTCTTAACATGAAAAAAAGCTTTCTGTGGGTGAGCACGTTAACATTTTTGTTTAGCTTATAATTATATACCTTCCAAAGCAGAAAGTACTCAAATTAGAGGTTTTCCCCCCGATTCATCAAACATCCAGTTATCCACATATCCATTTAAAGTGAACGCTCGCTCACTTTCTCCACTTCCATTAATAACTTCTGCTTTTCCAAAAAACAAAAATACACCAATGTATCAAGCATAAAATAAATTCAGGATCCAAGAAAACGTCACGTTAATCAGCTCCCTTAACTTCCTCAAAAAATGTTCTTGTGTGTAATACAGAAACAGAAGAAAGCCCGGCTGCAAGGAAGCGAGAAACCACTCCCAGCATCCCAAGAGGCAGAGTAAGAGTCTGTTTTTTCAGCAGTTTATAGTCAGGGAATATGCAGCAAGTCGTTCACCTTCTAACACTCAACCCAGCTCTAGGAAGAGCTGGATTCTTCCCATCAAGCAATACACTTTGTTTCCCACATTCTGACATTCAAGGTAGTCCGCTGGATTTTTCTGGGCTGCATGCCTCTGTCTAAGCCAACAACATGTTACCAGTTCTCCTAAATTAACAGGATATTTGCTTTTAAGCTGACTAAAACCCCATTGCTTTCAAGACCTTGTTCATCTCCATTGTCTTTTCTGATTTCTTGGAAAAAGAAATTAAACTTCCACAAAGCAATGGCAAGAACCCTTTACAAAATACAACTTCTCTGAAAGTCAACTCATCAAAATAAGGCACTGTGGTTTCATGAACACATCCTTCTGCTCTGTCCTAAAGGACAACATAGTGTGGAAATAGTATAATGATTACGCTTTTCTGGAAATTGCAAGATTTTTCTTTTTTTCAAAGTTTAGCATACTCAGGAAAGCAGGACATGCAGATTCATCAAACAGTGAGAAACATCTGCTTTCTCAGTTGGAGGGTATATAATGTATTTACTGATGTAACCAATCTATACAGATGGGAAACAGCTTTTCCCACACACTTCAGTTCTATTAAGGACTCTCAGAGACTTATCAGGAGTGAGATATTTAGAGACAAGATGAGAAGAAGCCTAAAGCTGATGCAAATGAGGAACAGTGACTTAAGAACAACAAACTGAAAGAATAAGCACTTACCTGATTCTGACTGACAGAATACTCCTCTTCTTTTATGTCCTCTTCAGACTGAAAATTGCCGTGGTTGCTCAACTGCTCGATTCCCTCACCATTTTCTTCATTTATCTTGGAATTTAAATGGATGAGCTCCTCTTCCTCTGCTTGGTCGATATTCTCCCTTTCTTCTGCTTTGTGTTCATAATTCCCATTTAATTTCTTCTCATTTTCTTCCACTTTATTTCTTTTTTTAACAGTTTCCCTGCTTTCCTCTCCACTCACTTCTGGATATTCTTCTTTTGGTTTATATGCCTCCTTCTCTCCCTTGTCATTTTCCTCTTCTGGATTTTCCTCTTCATCTACAGTTTCTGCTGGCCTCTGATGAAAGGAAAAGCAGCAGCATTACCAGGCATTTTTAAACAGAATACTCCAAACAATTCAGAAACGTGACAGACATCAAAATCACGGTTACATCATTACTGGGCAGTAAGTATGATAATTTGAGGTTTGTCTACATGGACAGAAAATGATGCTCCTGTATTAACACCTCATATTGCACTCTTATTCTACACCACCAAAAAAAAAAAGTGTTAGTGAGATTTAGGCATACTTCACTTGGTTAATTCATTTGACTATACTAAAACAACTGGAATGTCCTAGATTTAATTATCGCAGCAACAGATAGTTTCTTCCAGCTATTCCAGGTTCACCAGCATTCTGGCATCTGGTGCATATTTTTCTATAAACTCCTGGCACAATAAAATATTATAACAAAATAAAATAACCTTACTGTTATTTTCCACAAACTGTTCCCTAGTTTTACCTACGGACCAGACCATGCCATGCCAATCAGTCTGGTTGCACCCTGTCTTCTTCGCATCCACAGAAAAGTAGCAAGAGAGATGAGGCAGACCTATTGGTCACTTCTATAACATCATTCCTCTTCTCAAAGACACCTATGCATAGTTAGGATTTGTTTCACATTTAGCGATTCATTTTTCCTATACCAGCAGGCAATCAGAAGGGAGGAACGGGATCTTGTCCCATATTGAAGAAGACTAAGCAGAAACTCACTACAGATCACAGAATCACAGAATCATTTAGGTTAGAAAAGACCTCCAAGATCATCCAGTCCAACCTATAACCTAACACTAACAATCCCTCCACTAGACCATGTCACTAAATTCATCTACACATCTTTTGAATACATCCAGGGATGGTGACTCAACCCCCTCCCTGGGCAGCCTGTTCCAATGCCTCACAACTCTTTCAGTAAAGAAGTTTTTCCTAATATCTAACCTAAACCTCCCCTGGCGCAAATAAAGCCCATTTCCCCTCGTCCTATCACCTGGCGCGTGGGAGAAGAGACCAATCCCCACCTCACTACAGCCTCCTTTAAGGTACCTGTAGAGAGCGATAAGGTCGCCCCTGAGCCTCCTCTTCTCCAGGCTAAACCCCAGCTCCCTCAGCCGCTCCTCGCAGGACTTGTTCTACAGACCCCTCACCAGCTTTGTTGCCCTTCTTTGGACACGCTCCAGCACCTCGATGTCCTTCCTGTAGTGAGGGGTCCAAAACTGAACACAGGACTCGAGGTGCGGCCTCACCAGAGCCGAGTACAGGGGGACAATCACTTCCCTAGTCCTGCTGGCCACACTGTTTCTGATACAAGCCAGGATGCAGTTGGCCTTCTTGGCCACCTGAGCACACTGCTGGCTCATATCCAGCCGACTATCAACCAATACTCCCAGGTCCTTCTCTGACAGGCAGCTTTCCAGCCACTCATCTCCCAGCCTGTAGCGCTGCTTGGGGTTGTTGTGCCCCAAGTGCAGGACCCGGCACTTAGCCTTGTTGAACCTCATACAGTTAGCCTTGGCCCATCAGTCCAGCCTATCCAGATCTTCCTGCAGAGCCTTCCTACCCTCGAGCAGATCAACACATGCACCCAACTTGGTGTCGTCTGCAAACTTGCTGAGGGTGCACTTGATCCCCTCAGCCAGATCACTGGTAAAGATATTGAAGAGAACTGGCCCTAACACTGAGCCCTGGGGGACACCATTCGTGACCGGCCTCCAACTGGATTTAATTCCATTCACCACGACTCCTTGGGCCTGGCCACCCAGCCAGTTTCTAACCCAATGGAGCATACGCCAGTCTAATCCATGAGCAGCCAGTTTCTCCAGAAGAATGCTGTGGGAAACGATGTCAAAAGCCTTACTGAAGTCAAGATAGACCACATCCACAGCCTTTCTCTCATCCACTAAGCGCGTCACTTGGTCATAGAAGGAGATTAGGTTCGTCAAGCAGGACCTGCCTTTCATAATCCCATGCTGACTGGGCCTGATCACCTGGTTGCCCTGCAAGTGCCGCATGATGGCACTCAAGATAATCTGCTCCATGAGTTTCCCCGGCACCGAATTCAGACTGACAGGCCTACAGTTTCCCAGGTCCTCCTTCCAGACCTTCTTGTAGATGGGTGTCACATTTGCTAGCCGCCAGTCGACTGGGACCTCCCCTGATAGCCAGGACTGCTGATAAATGATGGAAGGCAGCTTGGTCAGCACTTCTGCCAGCTCCTTTATTACCCCTGGCTGGATCCCATCCGGCCCCATAGACTTTTGTACATCTAAGTGCTGTAGCAGGTCGCCAACCATTCCTCGTGGATTATGAGGGCCACATTCTACTCCATGTCACCTTCCACTAGCTCAGGGGATAAAGCTGCTAGTAGCATCATTTTATGACAACCTGGAAGACTGATGCATATGCTATCTAGGTTTTGTCATTTGTCTTCCAGTTTCACCTTTCGAGATTCACCTGACTATTCAATGAACCAATGCTTCTGCTGCCAAGTTGACTTACGTACTTTTGCTCAGGTTTGAATCAAAATAAAGAGTGAAAGTCCCACAGGAGTGAAAGTGTGTCTGCCCTCTCACCGAGCCTCATCAGATTCTAAATCTAAAGCAAATAAGCTGAGAGCAAAAGATTCTCTCCTAATCAAAAATGTTTGGAATTTTACTATTATTAGCAGAACCTTTAAGGAGGCAGGAATCTCCTACAATCTGTAAGTTCTGTCTTTTAAAAACCTCTTTCCCTCGCTAACAATAACATTTCAAAAGAATTCTCTCATCATCAGCATATTAGTAAGAGCCTGTTCAACAATACCAGCAACTGATTGAAGCCTTTTGATGAAACACCCTGCTTTTGCTTCGATGTTTAAGTAGCAATGTAAGACAACTTTACTATACCAGTGCAAAATACCCCACTGACACAGCACCAAAAAGGACAAGCTATTCCATTGTAATAATCCACAGAATGACAAATTACTAGAAATATTACATGGTTACCTGACCAGATAAATAATGGCTCCAAAAGTACTTTTTGAAGTACAGTGGTCTCTGTATGATTTTTATTCAAACCTTCCTAACTCACTTTCACTTTGTTACATCAAACTGGCCTTGTTACTACTAAAATAGAAATTAAACAAGCCAAGTCTTTACAGTTACCTTCAAAGAAGCTACCATGCAAAGCAAACTTGAGCCAACTCTTGTAACTAAATAAATAACTAATAAATATAGCAAAGAATCTGTAGATCTACTCCACCTACTACTCCACCACATGTGACCTACTAATTTATTTTCAATCTGCTATGGAAATTAGCAACTTTGGATTCTGACCAGAGCAGGGGAGGAGTGGACAAATTAAATGCGCCAGACAACTCCACCTAAAAGTAATCATTTTTGGTTTTGCTTTAACACATGCTTGCTACAACATTACAAACGGCAAATGAAAAGAGAGCGTAAGAAAAGAAGAAAAGTAAACCCAGGCTTTCTCAGTCAACTGTTGTAGTGATCTAAGATGCTGCTATTTCCAGTTTTCTGTTCGTGCCTGACAGTGAGTAGTTAGAAGAGAATATCTGCCCTTGACTGAACTGCTCTAGTATGGTGGCTCATTTTGGACTGTGGAAGAGGATGTGTAGATTCTACACCATGGTGTAGACATATGAAGCCTAATGCATATGTTTTTACTGACTTTGTTGCTGCAGAAGCAGTTTTGGCATAGAACATAACGAACATTTGAGGAGCAGTAATTTCCTAAGGTGCTATGCTGGCTATATTAATTAGATTTTATCCTAAAAGTTAAAACTGTGAGTAACATAGAAGTTAAACACTGTGTATTGAACTGTACCCAGAAACCCACTGGAAGCTTATAGGGAACCAGCATCAAATAATATTCAAACTGCAACTAGCTTAACCTGATCAGTCGAGCTAAATTGCTTAAACAATAATAGTACAAAACAAGATCAGTAAAACAAATCCCATTGGTACAATGTTTTTACAGTAACTGAAAATTCCAAGATATCCTGAACATATTACTACAATGGCTGCTACTGCTGTGAAAAATAAATAAATAAATAAATAAAAAATCATTAGTTTACAGCTAATAACTGGAAAGCAAAATGCATTCTTCATTTAATCTCCTTTCAAGCTGCACTACTATCCTATATCTTAAGGAGGATATTTCAAACAAATTAAAGCAAACATTGATACAGAAGAAAAGACCTTCTGCAAGGTAATCTAAAATGCAGTATGGTTCTCATTGCACACAAAGACATAGGTAGGTTTTGAAATGAGAATGACCACAGACAATGCATTTTAGAATGAGCAACAGACCTAAGATAGGACTGTAGGGCAGGAACAGAAGGCCAAAACCACTCACTGAATCATACATTGCTCTTTACATAAAAATCATGACACCTGATACTGAAATCTTATTGATCTACTAACGATGTGTTCTCTATTTTAAGTACATCTTCTTCACTGAGGAAGAGAAATACTTAGCAAAAAAATTTTTTTTTTCATATTTAGGGAGAGAGAATGTTTATGGGCTTATATAGAGAGAGGGAAGAAAACAGAAAAAGGGAGAGAGATTTTTTTATAGTCCAAAGCCTGTAAATACTGTACATGCTTAACTTTGTCTTCCTGAACAGTTCCAGTGATTTCAGTGAACCTGAAGAAGGGAGCTAAAGCATATATTAAAGTGCTTGCTGGGTCAGGGTCCAATTCAAGGTCCTCTGGAGTCAATGGGAACTTTTTCATTGAATTTGATACACTCCAGTCAACCCTCCACCTACGACTATACAAAATGTCTGTTTTGTTTACATCAAAGTTACTGCAAAATGTGTTCTCTCAGTCAGGATAAATCAGGATGGCTATACTGAAAGCAAAACAGGTATGCTGATTCAGGCATACACATCCTTGCAGAAATGATCAGACTCATTTCTAGAAGTCAGCAATGATCTTGTTTACCAGCAGTACTTCGTATCTTATTTTTTAGTTTTTCATCAGTTATCTTTTAAACAGCCAGAATATTGCCAGTTAGAGCTTACTATATATGTAATGCATTGGCTGGATAGGTAAGACAGAAATGGGACTCTGCTGCTCGTCTTTGCACCTGAGAAGTCTGAGTTAGGCTTTGAGCCAGTCTGTTGGCTCACAGGAAGTTGTACATTACATTTACTTCCTGTAGAAGGACAGGACATCTCAAATACTGGAAACCAGCTATACCTCCAGACTTGAGTGACTGAGGTCTATTACCTCAACTGAACAAACATGAATATGAAATATCAATATCAACACGTTAACATGAGAGATTCCAGGATCACAATAGAAAGCAAATAGCACTTCTAAAATTTATGTTGGAAGCACGCAGCCAGTTCTAGCTGAGGGTAACTAAAGGTATACTGTAACGAACTAGAGAATAAGTATTCCTGTGTTACTTTAATGCTGCTGGTTTTTTATGATGTGGACACAGGACAACTTGAACCTGAAAGCAATAAATGTGGGACTGGAGAAGTACAAGGTGATTACATTCTTATTCCTTGGGGTAATAATCATAGAGGACTAAGTGTCTTCTAGGACAGGAAACCTTTCCAGTGACTGTGATGGACTATCCTTATTCTTCCTGCAGACAGAACTATTCATAATAAGGCTTGTATTTTGCCTTTAGTATGGTTGCAAGAAAATAAGATGTAACAATCTTTCTTGTAAAGTTGACTGCATCTTTTAAGTGAAGACGATGCTTTTGCAGTCACCTAGTTGAGTTTTCTTTTACACTAGTTTTATTTATTTATTTTACGCTAGTTTCTTTTTTTTTTACACTAGTTAAAGTAACTGTTTTTCAAACCATATCTCCGTGATTGTAAGCACAATTCTTTGCTTGTCATAGACTACCACTAAAAAGACTCACTGACAAAAGAATTGCATATATATATTCAAAGGTATAGTTAACCAAAGGCACAAGGAACAACTCAAATCAATCTCAACTTCATGCTGAAAACATGGCTCCAGCTCGCCTTCTGGAAACCTGCTGACTTACTAGCAGGTTGATGAGGAACAGAGTGAATTTCATTTTGCATTCAAGAAGTATGATTGCTTGACGGTATTTTTAATCTCAACAAAAACAGAGTGTTTAAAAAAGAAAGATGTATTCTAATTACACTCATCATGCTATCATTCATTAAGAGCTACATTACCAATGCCATCAACATTCAAAAGCAGTAAGTCAGGAAATCTTTAGACATTGAAGCATTTGGCTTCTTTTCCTCTAGGGATGCTAATGTAATCTCTCAGTAGGTTTGTACATGACTGATACAAGAATACTGAAAAGTGCAGTATCACAAATCATTTAAGGTGGAAATTATTTTATACCATTAATGTAAAACATGATTTTCCTTTATTGAGACCATTTGTAAATGCTTACTTGGCTAATGGTCAAAACAGACAATGAGGTAGACAACAAAAATCTTAATGGTCACAAATATCAGCATGAATACATCTCACAAATGCAGTATCAGGAACACTTAACTTTGAGTGCACCAATCATCTCCAGCAGGGCTACCGCTGCTCCCACCCAGTCAGGAATGCTTTGTAGCTGCACTGCACAGATTCCAGCAGCAAAACATTTTGTTCCCGAACCAGACAGGGTTGCTAAGTGACAACAGCCCTCTTCTCTTCCACATCATTTACAAAACCAAGCACTTAAAAACAAGCAAATGAGTAGTTAAGGTTCATCAGTCTTATACTTCCCACATAGTAAGTGTGTTGTTGTTCCTGGAGGCAAAAAAAGGTCTTTGTCGCCACAACAAACAACTTTAAACTCCAACCTCTTTATGGGCCGGATATGTTACTTTTGCAACAAATTCAACACCTGAGTCCATAGAGTCTAATTTTTATTAAGATCATAGCACCCAGAAACCTAACCTGAATGAATGGAAGCTATGTAACTTGAAGCGTACTAAAAACAAGCTTTCAAACTCCATTCCTCAGTTTCATTGAGTGGTAACTGGAAGTGTGCATAATTCCCTAATCACAAGAAGGCCGTGGAAGAGAGAAAACATCTGATCAGATCCTTAATTTTCTAAGATGTACCTGAGTCAAGAATATTTTTCTCCATCTATTGCACTGACAGTCATGTTTAGTTTTTCCATAACATTTTCCAAGAGTACATTAAAATCTGCCTAAACTTCACACATTCACCCCTATAGACAATGAGAAAATTTATAAGCATTTCAAAAGAAGCTCTACTAAGGTTGCAGATATACGTGATTTTTTTTCCATAAACAGACTCTTCTACAGTGAATGAAAAACACCCTGAAAGTTAAACAATTTGAAAAACTGTCTGCTCTAGGACTGCTAGATTTTTTCCAGACAGGTGCACACGGAGAGAGGGAACTTCTTTCAAAGTGCTATCAACACTAATTTTACAATAGAACTATGTTTGCAGTCTTCACTCTGGAGAACCTAGGCCCTCCAACAGTTGGCTGCACAGGTCTATAAAGAAAAGATCAGACCTTGCTGCTACAGCTTCGGAAATCACAATTATCTAATGCAGAAACCTAGGGAAGATCTCTGTTCTCACTCTGAGCTGCAAGTAACCAACCAGAGTAAGTTTCCATATCTCATGCACAGACAATAAAAAAAAAATAAATAAGTGTAAATCAATGGAGCTGGAAGAAAAACATGCAGGGAAATGTCTTATCTGCTGGCTTGTCAGCACTTAAAATGCAGAAAGTTTAAATTACAGCTGCATCACTTGCAGCAAACTTCAGCATAAAAAGTTTTGTGTGTATTCTTTCCAAATGACATTTTGAAGTTGTTATGGATGTAATACAAAATGTTTCCTCATGACAAGTTCTAGCCTTTTTAATCAAGGAATTTCTCTGTGAATAGCCAGCCTGTTTTAATGTTTAATCAATGCAAACTTTAACATTTTGCCTTCAGCAACAGGGAAGACAAACATGTTATTCTGTTCACCAAGGTGAATCTTGGGTCTCTAAAGCAAAACATGTACTCCATAATGAAAACTACAAATGAAAGGTGCAAATTTTCTGCTACTGATGATACACTCCACCTAGAGAGTGAGCACCTAAGGGAGCTCCACAATTTCACATCACATCACAGCCCAGGAAATGGAGAATAATGAGTGGCATCAAGGACTGCATTAATCAGTGGACATCTGGAGTAGCAAATGGAAAGCAAATGGCTAGTGAAAGAACCAGGAGAGTGAACATCTACAACAGCCCCCCGAATCAATGCCTGTTAGACAAATTTAACATTCAGTGATTTTTACAAAAAAACACAGACAGAGAGAGGAAGACAGGGATGATGAATCTGGAAAGAAAAAAAAAAAAAAAAAAAAAAACAATTCAGATTCATTCTGCATCACTTAGATCTTAATAGTCAGTATCATATCCCTCAAGGCAAAGAAGGCTGGCACAGCAACATGCCTGAATTCTTTGTACGGATCATGCACTCGACAACTTCGTATCTCATAACTCTCACACTTACCCCACTTCCCAAGGGCTTAGTGCAGGAGAACAGCAACCAGGCTTATGGAAGTGGATAAATCAATGGAAACTTCCAGTGTTATTTTAGTAGTATTAGTACTAAATGCTGCTTTTGTATTTCACAACTTAGATAAAAAGAAGTAGTAGTAGTCTGTTCCAAAACTTCATTAGTTGGAAAATTTTCTCTCAGAAAAAGCTAGTTTGAATATATCTATATTATGAATAGCAAACTCAAAGTAATACATTTAATTAGCATTTCACATATGAAACTTTTATTGTTTTGCTCCCTCCTTACCAAGAACTGTAATAGAACCACATTGTTCCCTTGCTATCTGCACAGCTGATTTCATTGTCTGTCATCAGTTCCCATGGATGTTGACTCAGTGATGTAAATAACCAACCTGGAGTAAGTCTGCACGTCAAAATATGAAACTATCCATTTTGTATTTGGAAGCTCAAGTCTTGGTACAGAACACAGAACAGAAGGGTATGGTTTGGTTTTAGGCAAAACACTGATTTTTCCTCCTTGATGTTCAATTATAACTGTCAGCTAGTCTGGAATAAAGCAAATCCTGTTCTTTCAATGTGTTCTCAGCTGGCAGACAGCATTTTACAGAACAGGACATAAGCGGGTGTCTAGCCAGTATTACACTAAGTTTAGTTAATGGCTAATCTGGCATTTGTTCAACCATGTACTTTAAATGACAAGACAGAGAAGGTACCTAAAAAACAAACAAACAAACAAAAAACTAAGCTCTATCTTCACCACCTCATTTATGTGGCTGATGGAAATGATAGCATATCAGAAGTGTCAGCATTCTAGTGAAAGCTGGCATGTAAATATTTATGCATTATGCAAGATAGTCAAGCCCTGTCTGCCTGTCCTTTTCCATACTTCTAGCACATAACAGAAACTGCAGTTCAGATAAGCTATAAAGCTTTACATCACAGAATTGCAAATGATTTAAAATGCTCATTAGTAAGAACCTGGACATGCAAAATGCTAAACGTTTCCAAAAGCTGAGTACCTTCAGTTATCTGGGAATAACGAGTACTCAGTGCTACTCAGAAGGACCTGGCTTCTTGCCAGATTACCTAGGAAACATGCAGTTTTAAAATGTGAAATAAACCATGACTTGAGTTCTCAATAAATTTTGGTGCTTTGTTTTGCTTTTCTGCAAATATAAAAAACAGATTATTAATAGTGTACATGCCTGATTTTTTTTTTCCTCATACACACATTTGCTTCCAGAGGTGACAGTTCCTTGTCCAGGTATCCAAATCAGTTGGTAACAACTGAAAAATATTTCCATCTGTGGACTATGCACGCGCCTCAGCACGTGAGCTTAAAGGTATCAAGCAAGCTCCTAGCATTGCAAGCTTACCAGCACAAGGTCACTCACTGGCAACTGTATCAACAACCGAAGCTCTCACTGACAAGTGTCAGTGGACAATTAACTGTTCTCCCCTCTCTAGTGACAGTCACCATCCCGTAGCTGAGGCAAACTGGCAAGACTGTCGGCAGAGTGGACAGAGCTCTTGCCTATGCTGTAGCATCTCTGTGGAGGAGTACAGTTGCGTTTCCAGGGCTCTTGTATTTCATAAGAATTGTAGTCAACCTAAAAACCAAGACCTGACAACCCAATTTTTCAAATGCTTTACACTACCCCAAGGAATTCTTTATGCACCTTCAGAGGCCAATAAACAGGCTAATCATTTCTCAATTTGATTATTGCACAGTCAAGACCAGGGCACAATGTACTTCAGGATATCATAAGAAACAAAGATTAAGATGATAGGCAGTATGCTCTTCCCCAGTTTCAGTAGTATCAGTACAATCCAACACACCCTAATTATCACAACACCTCATAAGGACAACTGCAATTAACAGGGCTGATGATCCCAATGGTGTTTAGCACACAACTCTCTGAGGCCAGGGCAGGAATTCACTGTGTAAAGACACAGCTGCAGCATTCCTTATGTCAGGAACCAGAACAATCTCAATGGCCAATTAAGCTGGCCAATTAAGTCCCCCTGTTGTTTCAACAGAAGACAGTGCTGGCAGCTTGAATTAAAATCTGATAAATCCATGCCTGTTTTTGGCTCAGGACTGAGGGAATTCTGACCTTGATTCTGTGCCATAGTCCCTTTACACCATTCCACTCGTATAAAGGGACTGTGATCCAGGTGTATCTATTTGGTAAGTAGTCCTAATTCCCTGAAGCCTTCCAAAGGCTCTCAGATCAGTTCTGAAGCTGACGTATAATGAAAAGGTAACTGATGTTTGACATTAACAGAGAAAGTCAGATTTGCCAAAGTTCCCATAAATGAAGCTGTATTGGTGAGTAGTTATAATCACCCCCCCAGAATCCTGCTATAGTCCTGAAAGAAATCGGAGAAAGAATAAACAACACACACAACCTGTGAAATAAACAAACAAAAAAAGCCATTTATTTAAAGTTTGATCAATACCTGGTCCAGCGGAACTTCTACACAAGTGTCTTCATCTTCCTGCACTTCAGCTGCCCCCCACATTTCAGACTGCTCTTCTCTAACTTTGTAAATCCTGTCACCTACAATGGGAAAAGATGCAGAGTGAAAGGAAGTGAAGTGCAACTGTGACACTGTGTGGCACCACTACTGAATTGCACTCAATTTCGCTTAAAGCAGGTTTCTGAGCTGATCCACCATTCCCTACATAGTTCTTTTAATGGTTTTAGGTCTCCCATTATTCTCAATTTGTTTTCCTTTTCTTTTAATAACAAATAATTACATGCTGCATCAGCTGGGGAAGGGAAAGGAAACAGACAGATTGAACAAAGCCTGGATCTCAAGTTCCTTCAGTTTTAGGAAAGGTTGGGAGTGAATCTGAACTTAATACATTACAATAACAACATATTAGTTCTAGTTCTATAGTCAGTGATAACACCTTCTTGTAATTAGCATAATAACACACATCTAACAAAAATCTCAGGCTCTGATCAACACAAACACAGTGAACCAGGACAGGCGCAAAGGATACACAAAGACAGTTGGGATTCATGCTTAACCCTTGAGCCTGTGGAAGAAGAGTTACAGCTGAAACTCCACATCTGCTTTTAAGAAGCTCATATGCCTGGCTAACAAGGTTAATGGTTACAATGATATTCAATTCTGCAAATATTTTACAACATTTATTTTTTTTTCCAAGTGTAAGTAACAACTAGGGGTTTAGGAGGTTTCTAATGTGGGTCTTTTGGTATCAGCTATCTAGCAAAGTGAAGACCAGTACATACAGAAAACAACCAATTTCCAATTGACACACATTCCTCTCTTCCCTCCCTCCAAACCAGAAAGAGACCAGAAATTAAAAACACAAGGGTTAGTCTAAATCACCTCTTTCTCTCTCTGTCTGGCTAGGAAAGACAGATGGTTATATGCTGTCATCATCCAGCATAGTAAGTAACTACAAGAATAAAGAGGAAAAATTATTTGTGCTGTGTTGGACTGCCTGCTAATTCTTCATAAAAGGATGTGAACTTGATAATATCAACTCAACATGCAAACTATTCTCCATTGCTGGACACTGTGAAATAAACAGCCCTAGTGAAGCAGAGAACCACTGGGTAGGATGAAAAATCCTGGATAAAAAACAAGCGACAAAAGAGACTTACAGAAATGCAGATATCCATCTGCACAAAAAGTAAGCACCAACTATTCTGGAAGTTAGTTTTCTAGTTTCTTTCTCATCACTATGAAAACCAAGGAAAAATTTTATCCTTGGAGAAAAATTCAGAGTACCATACCACTGAAAATGGTTAAGTGCAGGGGAAGGTGCCAACTTATCCAGATGGCCTGAGATGTCTGTTGTCAGATCACTGACCAGAGCACCAGAAATAAAAGGTATTGTCACAGTTTGAAATGAAGAGGCAGAAATATTCACAGTGATATTCCAGACTAGGACTACTGGCTGCAGCTAGGGGAGAGATTTTGTGATGGACACAGCAGCCTGAGAACCTGGGAGTTAGTCCTGCTGGAATCTCCCGCCCAGCCCAAAGACCTATAACACTCGTCCTCTGAAAGTACCAGTGCATAGAATACCACAGGGTTCTTAGTATCACAGTTTGTATTCTTATCCTAAACATCTCACACAACTTGGAAAAGGTCCTTCTTCCTATCTTCATACTTAGCATGGAAATAACCATATTATTTTCTTCATTTCTTCCTTTTTTTTCTTTATTTCTTTTTTCTCTCTTTTTTTTTTTTTTAATTTCTTTTTGGTCAGTTATTAAATATAACTCATCTGCTGTTCTATGTTACATCAGAGCCAACTAAGAGCATACAGTACTTGCTGGCAGTATAGTAAACCTTTGACAATCTATATGCACGTTTCATTACAGATCCCCTTTGGCGAGATAGTTTTTTTCAACAAATTTAGCAATAAGAACACATAGTGGTCCAGAGCAGCAACAAAATGCACCTGAATGGGTGCTGCCTGTACTTTCACAAATAATCCATACATTTCACATTTCTCATTTTTGTGAGCTCTCTAGGGGACAGAAGGTTCTGTTGCTTGTACCTGATATTACGGAGAAGATTATCCTGGGAGCCACTGAAAGCCAGTTAAAGGATAACACAATCATCAGATCCAGCCAATATGGGTTCACAAAAGAAAAATCCTGTCTCACTGATTTGATATCCTTTTATGTTAAGATCGCCTGCTTAGTGGATGAAAAGAAGGCAGCTGATGTAGTTTTCCGGGATTTTTTCAAGGCTGGGTGAAGAACTGCCTGAATGGTAGGGCTCAAAGGGTTTTAGTGACTGGGACTACATCTGATTGGTGGTCAGTCACTAGTAGAGTTCCACAAGGCTCAAACTTGGGGCCAGTTCTGTTCAACATTTTTATCAATGATCTGCATGCAAGAGTGGAATGCATCCTTAGTAAATTTGCTGACAATATTAAACTGGGAGGTGCTGTTGACTCTCTTGAGGGATGAGAGGCCTTGCAAAGGGATGTAGATAGACTGGAGCACTGGGCCATCAGCAATGGCATGAAGTTTAACAAGAACAAATCATAGAATGTTTTGGATTGAAAGGGACCTTAAAGATCATCTAATTCCACCCCCCCCCCCGCCCCCAGCCATGGGCGGGGACACCACCCACTACGGCAGGTTGCTATAAGCCCCATCCAACCTGGCCTTGAACACTTCCAGGGAAGGGACTGAACGCAGTACTCCAGGTGGGGTCTCACAAGAGCAGAGTAGAGGGGGAAAATGACCACCCTCGACCTGCTGGTCATGCTCCTTTTGATGCAGCCCAGGATATGGTTGGCTTTCTGGGCTGCAAGCGCACATTGCCAGCTCATGTTGAGCTTCTCATCAACCAACACCCCCAAGTCCTTCTCCTCAGAGCTGCTGTCTATCCATTCTCCACCCAGCCAGTGTTTGTGTCTGGGATTGCCCCAACCCAGGTGCAGGACCTTGCATTTGGCCTTGTTATGCTAGATTCTGCACCTGGGACAGAGTAATGCTGGACACAGGTACAGACTGGGAGGAGCAGACTGGGTGCAGATCCCTCTCTGTAGGGAGTGCAGCCCTGCAGCGAGGGATCTGGGGGTACTGGCTGACAGTAGGCTCAAAATGAGCCAGCAGAGTGCCCTGGCAGCCAAGAAGGCAAACTGTATTCTCAGGTGCACTGAACACAACGTAGCCAGCCAGTCAAAAGAAGTGATTCTCCCACTGTATTTAGTGTCAGTGCAGCCTCACCTTGAATATTGTGTGCAGTTTTGGGCTCCACCGTATAAAGAGGATGTTAAGATACCTGAAAGCATCCAGAGGGCAACAAAGCTGGTAACAGGTCTGGAAGGCATGTCCTATGAGGAGATGCTGAGTACACTCGGTTTGTTAAGCGTGGAGAAAAGCAGGTTGAGGGATGACCTCATTGCTCTCTACACCTTCCTGAGGAAGGGAAGTGGAGAGGGAGGTGCTCATCTTTTCCCCCTGGTATCTAGTTGATAGGATGCGTGGGAATGGCTCAAAGCTGCGCCAGGAGACATTCAGACTAAACATTATGAAAAACTTCTTTACTGAGAGAGTAGTCAGACACTGAAACAGGTTTCCTAGAGAGGTGGTTGATGCCCCGTGCCTGCCTGTCCTTGTTTAAGAGTCATTTTAATAACTCTCTTAATGATATATTTTAATTTTGTGTCAGCTCCGAAGTAGTCTAACGGTTGGACTCAATAATCTTTGTTGGTCTCTTCCAACTGAAGCTATTCTATTCTATTCTACATTGTCATTGTTGTCTCATCATGGACATTAGATTGAGATATATATCACAGCCATATTCTGAGAGGAAAATGTAACATGTTCCTTGAAAGCCACCATGATGACCCTCCTAACTCGAGGCCTTTCCTTAAGTACCTTGAGAAAATAACCTCAGTGGCTTGTTCCAGATTCCTTGGCTCACTATAAAAAAGCTATAAAAAGTCAAATCAGCATCTGAGAACTGCATTTAATATCACCATAATCCCCTTCAGACTCTGTAATAACCTTTAACTTCAAGTTCCCTACCTTTTTAAACCAAAAGTGGGATTGTCTGTTCTCTACAGATAAAAGGACTTTGGTGCTGAGGATCTTCTCAGGCAAGGCAAGAGAAGATGTACAAGGGAGATGAACATGTGTTGGCCATGGAGGCCAAATCTACAAAATTCATCTGAAGAGTTGAGAGTTTTCGATTTTAGAGGACCTCTCCTTGGAAGAGCAGATGAGCCTCAGGCCTATGCTGAATAACCCAGCAACTGATCTCCACACAACAGCCATGCTGTATTTTCACAAAATCTAATCACAAAACCAGGATGGAGTGAGGGAGAGGGGAGAAGACAATCATTTTCTACCTGGGTCATGCAACTGACTTTCCCATTCAGATGACTGTTCCCAAGAAGCTCAGAATAGGGGGGATTCAATAAGCAAAAACTGAAAACCGCATGTGAATTCCCCTGAGCATTTTCTAACAGGTGTCTGCTCAGAAAGCTGGTCATAAATTAAAGCACATTAGTTGAAAAGAGCCCTGCACAATCTTCTAGCAGCTCTCAATGACACCACTATTATTGTCTTGCACGGAAAGCACGCTAAAGTGAAATACCATTCCTGTTCTTCCACAGAGTTGCTTGTGGAAGATGCTAAAACTAGATGGCAGGCCGCAACAGGAAAGTGTCACAAAAATCACAAAAAAACTTCAAGGACAGTGTTTTCAGGCAAAGTGGGAAATCATACCATTTTTAGAACAGCTGTGTTCTCTAAAGAAAACCAGTAGTTAAAAGGATAGCATATTTCAAATGCATACAACAGAAGAGATCATTAGTTGGTTTCAGAAAAGGAAAAGAAAAATATATAAGGAACTATGAAAATCAGCAGCCAAAGAGAAATGAATTATTTATCTCTGTGCAAATATTAGGGCATGGAAGACAAATGTCCAAAACACATGTACCATTAACAGTCAGGGAAGGAAAAAAAACCACTTAGATCTGAAATGTGCCAAAACGGGTGAAGAAAAAATGACACTAACTGAAAAATGGGAAAGTTGTAAGAGTGGAACAAATCCAAAATTCTAAAGAAAGTGGCAAGGAATGAAATTAGTTTTATATTAGGACACATATTTTCTTGTCTTTTGGTACCAGAAGTGAAAAGAAATACAAAAATTGTAAAATAATGTACAAATATTTAACTTGATTAAAGGGAACATTAAGAAAATAGCTTAAAGAAGTAAACATTATTGATGTTGCTACTCTGTTTCAGACAGAAGTATTTACACTTTTTGCATGTGAATGTAAAAATATCTGGAGGAAGGCAGTTGAATGAAAGGCCAACATATCCCTTGTTTATGTGTTTCTTTGTCACGATCTTGTCAGCAGGAGTTTGCAGACCATATTAATCACTATTACCAGTGCCGTGAGTTACTCTGCTCCTCACAAGCAAATGTGTTATGTATATATGTTGGGTATTTTTGCATCATATTTTATAGGCAATATTTCAGAAATGCTTTCTGGTTAAAAAAAAAAAGCACAAAAAATCTTATTGATGCAACATTTCACATCTCTGTGTCTGAATCATTTGTCAGTTTCTACATACTTCTCTAAGGAGGAAAAAACAAGACATTTTAGAAACTACTATAAATTACATGAAATAACATTTTTGTAAGTCATCATTCTGTACTGTTATGAGCTTATATTACAACCTCTACTAATGTTAGAAATAAGTACCATGTCTCACTGAAAAGAGAATTCCCAGCACTTCCATTAGATGGAACATTTATGTCTACCCCAAATGGTTAAAATATATTGTAGATTAAACATGCTCCTCATGCAAGAGCTAGTTCTGACTTCCCGTGCCTCACACTAATTGGAAATTGCAAAGATGGAGGTGGCCACAGTCAGGGTCCTGGCAACACTGGGGCAGAAGAGCTCTAAAGGGGGGTAAGAAAAGAAGACAGGTCCAAGCCTTACAGTCAAGCTGTGGCATACTTTACCAATTTGCTCCAAGCTGAATAGAAGATGATAGCAGCAAAGGATTAAAGGGCACTTTAAGATACAAATGTCTTCCTACTGTTTTGCCTGCTGGCAAGTATAAATTAGACGATTTATTTCCAGTTAGGTTCTCAGTTCTCCATTCTCCATGCCAAAATAACTGCTGCTTCAGTCAATAGGCCAAGCAAAACATTACTGAGAGGCTCCTGATCTTCTATGAGGATATTTTTCCATGGTGTTTTCCATGGCAATAGCACAAGTTGCTCAGAGAAGCTGTGGAGTCTCCCTCCTTGGAGACCTTCAAAAGGTGTCTGGACATGGTCCTGAGCAACCTGCTTTAGATGTCCCTGCTTGAGCAGGAGGGTTGGACCAGATGACCTCCAGATGACTTCCAACCTTAAACTATGTGATTCTGTGTCCAGACAACCAGAAGATACTAGAATTTTCATGAGTTTGCTAGTCACTGTGTGAAAACAGATTGCCTTCATTTAAAAATCATCACTGTTTTTCATATCCTATACAGAGAGAAGTGAGGTAGCCTAAACAAACACCAATGTCATCTCCCATTATTTCTGATTATTTTAAAGCAGGGTCATGGTCAGTAATTCAAGCAAGATGGAGAAAGAGAAGGATCCACAGAAGGGCACAGAGTGGATCACAAGAGGAAAAAGGAATTCAGGAGGAGCAGTCAACTTGACAGAGAGGATATACAGAGGCTGGAGGACATGAACCCAGAAGGAGAAGATGAGGGCAGAATAACCTGACAAGGAACATGTGGAATAAGGAACTATGCAAGAGCAAACAGGAAGATGAGGAAGCACTGGTGGAAGTTAAGTGAAGAAATGCGATGCAGCACACTATCAGGAAGGCAAAAAAAAACAGCTTATGTGCAGTGGAAGAGCAGAAGCTTGAAAGAATTAGATGAGAGGAAAGTATAAAACAGCAGGTAGCCATACCAATTTAAACTTCTTAAAGGAATCTTCCTTCAGGAATTCCTGAGAATGCCATTTTCCTAGTACCTATCTGTAATTGACTTTGTTTGTTCAGATGTTCCCACACATTCATTTGTGACAGAGGTACTGCAAACAGCAACAGTGAAAAAAAATGCTCATTTTTCTCAGGCAAGTATTTTTCTTGATTTCTTCTCATTATTATTATTTGTTCCTACAACAAACATTTAGTAAGACTCTGGATTGTGGCTCTACAGTCTGGGAAAAGAATTCTTAGAGTATTTTTTGCCTTCAAGCTGAAGGGGTAAATGAAAATTTTAACTGCGAGTGCTTTCCTATGGAGCTTCTTCAAGAATTGTGCTCTACCTCTTCTCCAGCTTCATAATTGCACAGAGAGAAAGACCTATGAAATCTCAAGAGAATCGAGACTGCTTCAAGCTCTGAATTCCCCAAAGCCTTGTGAGGGTTAATGGGAAAGGGAACACCAGGAGCCTGATAACAGCTCAACTGAAGAGAGGTGGCTAGTGTTTCAAAATACTGGTGAACCAACTCAAGTTGCCCTAAGCAAAGTCAGATGATACGGCTGTTGAAACATTGGTGCCTACTGTATGCCTAAGGTCTGTATCATACAGTAAGTGCCTTGGTCCTCAGTTGATTTCAGACAAAGACGAGAAAAGGTGGGGCTGTATTATTGACATTACTTTCACCTCTGTGACTTTGTTGTAAACAAGAAAATAAAACCAATACAATATCAGGTACAAGCTCTAATAGCCAAGGATCTTCATATTCAGTTTCCTACTCTGTCCTGTCCCCTTACCTATGCCAGCTATGCTGGCTTTGTAGCACCTGAGAATTCAATTGTGTGAAAGGGAGTCTGCCAGTGACTGATCAGGGGAGTTTTCTAGATATTTTATATTTCTGGTTAATCCCCTAGTAGGTACAGGGCACATTAATCCGCAACAGCAAAACTAAAATGCCCAAAACATTTTGACTAATAACATTTCACGTGATACGTGTTACCAATTGTCTATATACACAGACGTTCACTGTATCATGCAATCATTCAGTTCAGTATGTACAGAAAGAAGCAATGAATTGGTGCACATATAACTTCAGCAAATCTTGGCTAAAATGCAAACATTTTGTGTCTGATGCCATTCAGTTTTTCAGCTGTAATCCTATTGTACTCTTTGATAAACAAGAAAGTTATATGACTTTATTAAATAGTAATTGAATTATACATTGAACTAACTCATAAGAAATCTATATATTTTAAATAATTAAACATAGCAATTAATGGCTCATGTATAAGCTCCTTTCTTATCCAGCATTAACTATAAAACATTTATTGCAGCACAAATTACAACATTATACAGTCGTTAATGCGTTTCAAATTTGAAACTGATTGAAGTTTAGCAGTAAGGATAAAAAATCATTGTAATAATAGCCTGCCCTGAATATTTTATGGAAATCAGAGGCATTTGCTAACTGCAAGCTCTGTATGTAAGCAAGAAAGACAATGTGACTATAAAAAAAAATTAATGTGACTTACCACAGAGGCTGTCTCATAAAAATGTTAAGTCAAATTAAAAACAAAATGTAAAAAATCTGTGTCTCATTAAATTGAATAGATTGCTATGAGGAATATGGAGGACGTGCATTTACGCCTGTCCACAACATAATTTTCTTTTCTGCTGTTTATTTATTTTGATTTTGAAGTATCACTGTTGTGCAAGGCCCATTTCTAACAAAAACCTACCACCCTGGTGACAGGATTGTTGTGTGTGTGCCTGTGACTTCTGTCATAAAAAAAGTAATGGAATTAAAAAGAAACTGGTAGCAATATACATATGAAACTGGTGGGAATATTAGAAAATACGTATTTTTTTTCACCTGATACTATTGCAGCCTCAAGCTTCTAAGCAGCTTGTTCCTCTGTGCAGGAAATATTCAATTTCTAATAATATGTCACACTATTATAGATTGCTGACATCTGAATATCGCAACAGAAACTGTAGAAGGTGCTTCTAGAGTTTGACCTTGTATGAAGCAGTTCCTTTTACTGATAGGAAACGTAGTAATGTTAGAGCAAAGGAAAAGCTGCCTTAGCTGTAACAGGTCATTCATCTTTATACATAAACAGCTATGAAAATAAAGGACCGTGTGTCATAATATGAGGCTTTTTCTTCCTTCCCCCTGCTTTGGCTGTTCACCTCATTTATTCTCTTTGTTTCTAAGCATCTAATTTATTCATTTATTTCAATGACAGATAATTAAGATCATTTGCATTTTGAAATTAATAAAGCAAATCCTGTTTAGCATTAGCTTTTTGAATTCCGTGTCCATTCCATAAGTCAGTGTTTGCTTGGGTACAGCTTGGTCCTCAGGGCTTAACTGTCACAAAGAAAAGCCCTGAAAAGTCTGTCCTGTTCCAGTCACTCCAATCTGTGTGCCAGTACACCTACACTCTGTCCTGCAGTGAGTTAAGCAACATGGCTTACCTGTTGCCTAGTGCTATTTGCTCACTTTATGTTTTGCAATGTACTCATCTTACTAAAAGCAAACCCAAAGAAGCACCTTGTGCTTGGAGAAAGAGGCCCGAAGGTTTACCATCACCTCAGTTCCCCACTGGCGTTAGCATATTCTGGCTACTGTGATTCAGTAATAATAATACACACTAAGAGAACAAGGGTTCTCACCTCTTGTTAGAGAGTGCAATTATTATGCAAGGAATAAACATCCAGGTCCTGTAAAGTCTCTGCAAAAAAAGAAACAAGATGACCTCTCTTTCTTCAGCAAAGTTATTATATGCACTGACAACAAAGCAACAATGATCTGGTCTGTGCATCGATGTTTTAACTACAGATAGTTTTTCAGTCAGAAAAGTTGTCAGCAGGACAACATGGACAACAGTTCTAGCTCACAACGCACAGCTGATATTCAGCAGTCCAGATGTATATTCTTTCACAAGTTCACAATTTTATTGAAAGAAATTCAGAGCATGATAGCAGGAGCAGCTGCCATACCTCATATTCTGTGCAGCTTTCCCTCTAATTAAGGGTTGGCCTCTTTCTTCCCTTTTTTAGCCAATAGAAACACCAGGAAATTGAAATGATTGCTAATTTCTAAGGCCTTATAATACTCAAAACTAGATGTGAAAAACTGTGGAGTGACTCAGCCCATCTCCAGTACAATACTCTTCCAAATCATAGCCAGAAGTAAAACTTCACATTCTATTACCTCTAGAACTTGTTTGATAGTTTGGATGCGGGGGGTTACTTTGCAAGCAGTGTGATCACAATTAACCTACTGTATTTGAATGGAATAGGCTATAAAACTGAGGGTGCTCCCTTACAAGAATTTTCTGTTACGCTTCTGAATTTGCTACTTTCTTGTTCAATTTCCTAAAGCACTGTTTACAGAGTGTGCTGCAAACCAAAAATAAATGAGTAGGCTTTTTTTTTTTTTTAAATCTTAAGCCAAGACAATGATAACTAGATATGTCTTTGGCATCACTGTTATAAGCCCAAATTCTACTGAAACAGCTGCACTAATCTAAGATCTAAACCTCATATTTCCAGTTGCAATTACTTTTGCATATAATATATTCAATATTCTTTAATGCCTTATAGTTTACAAAAACTGAAGCACCAGCTTGCAGTCTACCGGATTTGTTGTAAGAAGTGGTGTCTTTAAATCTTGCACAAAGAGCTTTCAAAATTAAGTAATTCTTTAATCATCTTGATTTGAGAGGATTATGACATGGATCAGTTGTAATATGAATGGCAGCCTGCTGAAATTCTCAGTGTATTAAAGAAAAACAACACTCAAAATAAATATATGACTAGCCCAACTAAACTCTGCTGGAAGATTAGGTTAAGCTTTTAAATATGGTATCAGCATAATTCTTCAGATGTTAAGTCCCAGGAAACAATCACTTTCAAACAGTCTGGCACTCAGAGGAGAGAAGATTCCACATAACTGCTAAATTGGCAGGGAGGACAGCAAAGAATACAGGACGCATTTTCTATTGTGAATATTTTCTTTTTACCTATTTCAGTACATTCTGAAATGTATATGTGTAAACTCACTGTACAATTTATTAGTTGCAGATTAAAATTAATTCCACATCAGTGACAGCCAAATGCAGCTGAATAAAATGCAAAGAGGCTTTTTCACTGTCCATCAGGAAAAAAAAATGTTGTAAAATGGTGATAAATGCTTCCCCTACTCAATTCAAAGCCTCTGAATTTGAAGGAGTTTTTTGGAATAACCCTGCAAAGCCAACCGAGGAACTACAATAAGCCTTCAGAGTGGAACTATACTGATCAAAAGAGTACTTGGGAGCAATCATTATCACGGCATTCCTGGAGTTGTCTTCTAGGTCTCCATCAAAAATCTATCTCCATTTCAGAATAAAATTCCTCTCTCTAAAATGAAATTGATAATGTCATAATTCAATGCAGGAATCACATCCAATACTCCAGCATCTAGTGTAAGCTAGATTTCAAATTTCATTGTCAGCTGAGAGAATGGGCATCTCCAGTCACACTTGTTTCTCCTGGATGTCTGAAGCCTAGAATCCAAGCCTGAACTAATCCTCTAACCCTCATACAGTGGGAGGTAGGCAAGACGTGTCTTGCCCTCAACAAGTTTCCAGAAGCAGCTGGGGTCTGAAAGTTTAAGGTGGTCAAGAAGCCTTTAGGATTTACTGTATCTTTCTTTTCTTGTTGTCATGGGGAAAAAGATTAAACCAAACAGCCTCTCCAAGTAAATAGCCTTTTCCAAACTTCTGTTCATGCCTTCTGAATGGACAGCACAAAGGTGAGGGCAAGTATACTACAGCTGGAGTCTTTGCAAATAATCCTATTTTAGTTCTTACTATGTGGGGTTTGAATTCAATTAGCCCAAGTAGCACTTTGGCTAACAGCCAGTAATGCAGATGGAAAATGGATGTGCTAAGTCTGGTGTTCTTGTGCTTACTCTCATTTTTGCTCTTCACCCCATAAGTGCAGATCTTACAGCTTGGCATCTGTGAGCAAAGGTAGGAAGAGAATGAAAGAGACACTTGCTCCTTTCCCTCTCAATTTCTGTTCCTCAAACATACATTTGAAGCAGGCTTCAAAAGGCACTGGAGAACTAGGAACAAAGCTGCAATGCTCCTTTCTGCTAACTGAACCTAGCCAAAGTACTACAACTAATTGAATGTATGGTACCTAAGAGCTGTATCTCATGCAGTCACCTCCAGGGAAAATAGAAGGGACTTAACACCAAATAAACCATCCCTGTTACCATCTTTTAAGGCACTTTTATCATCCACTTCAGTTTCACTCATCACACAACAGCTGCAGGAGACCATCTCACTTGGAGACAAGGTAACAAACCAGGACAGAGTGTGGGAGAGACAGCTATTGACAGAGAGACATTTCAGAGCACTAAAAGCATACAGGTTAGGAGAAGAGGAAGAGCTTGCACTAATACACAGAGAAACAGCCTATATTCTGCTCTTTCAGTTTGAGATGGATGTTAACCCAGGTCTTCAGTAAATGAAGAAGTACTGAAAACAACAAGTGAAGAAAAACAATAACCTTAGAAACAGGCATATACCCTTCAACTGCCCTCTGGCTCCTATTATGCTGTCCCAGCAGTTTAAGTTCCCTTCACACCCAAAGGGGAGTGCAACGGGTCTTCAGCAAATAAAGCAGATACGCACAGGATAAGTACAGATTCATGCACAGCAGCCATGAAAGAAGAGAACACTGCTGCATGTCTGGGTGCCAATGTAAGCCATGGTTACTCATTTGTACTCTGAAACCCTCTGGGGTTTCAGCATCTTTAAATTAACTTCAATGAAGTTGTTAGCTTTTTTGTTTGTTTGTTTAAAATTAAGCAACAGTTCTTTAGTTTTTAAACAAAATTTGTCCAGGGTTTGCCTGTTGTTTTCCCCCCTGCCCCTTTTAACTGAGTTAAAGATTCAGAGGGAGGTGCTCATCTTTTCTCCCTAGTGACAGGGTGTGTGGGAATGGCTGCGGCAGTGGAGGTTCATCTTGACATTAGGAAAAACTTCTTTACAGAGAAGGTAGTCAGACACTGAAACAGGCTTCCTAGAGAGGTGGTTGATGCCTGCCTGTCCTTGTTTAAGAGGCATTTGGATAACGTTTTTAATGATATTGCTTTAACTTCAGGTCAGCCCCAAAGTAGTCTGACAGTTGGACTTGATCTTTGTAGGTCTTTTCTAACTATTATTTCCAACTATTTGATTCTAATCTTGTTCCATACTTGTAGCGCAGCATTCACATTAACTTCTACTGAATACTTATAATGCAAAAAAACAATATTCTTTGTTCTTGTGAGTTCTTGTCACACTTCCATTATTATAATATAAAGTACCCAGCAATTGCACAGAAAATTACTTTTACTTTAAAAACTCATAATGTATAAATCAACTATCAAAAGTACAGACAAGAACCTTTTTAAGAGCATTGGGACACACATTTAATGGATACGTTCAAAAGAATAACTTTGTATTAGTCAGAAGAAAGTTATCTTTCACACTCACATAATGACTTGGAGCTATAAAACACTCCAAAAGAAAGCTACGAAAGCTATGAATTATGACTTCAATAAAATCTAAAGAAAACTTTTCAAGCTATGAAGCTACTTTATAAAGACACCTGTTATAAAGCAGATGCAGCCTTGACAAGACTATTCTTCAAAACCACAGCACGTCACCACCTGTTGCAAAGCTACACATAGTTGAGTACAAAAGGAGGAAAAAAAACAGTCAAAAGTGAATGGCATGTCCCTCTCTGCTCCCAAAGCTGATTAAAGAAGGAAAGACTTGTGATAACCAAGTGGGGAGGTAAACTAGAAGAGCTTTTTGTCTTTCCCTTTACCATCTCCAACATTTTGCCCCCATTCAGCAACTCGACAAGAGCCTTGGCAAGCCAAGCATTTCTACAGCTGCTCTGTGACATACCCTTCAGCCCCACAAATGAAGTTTCAGAGGGGTGGTGAGAAGCACTTAGGAAGGCTGAACTGCCTCCTGTTACACATACATCTCTCCTCATTTCTCTTCACTGACTGCAGAATGCATCTTGTATTGCCCAAGCAATTGCTCAAAGTCAGACAAGAAGGCTAGGATGGAAATGAGGGTTGAACTCAGACCTCCAGCATCCTGGTGAAGCAGTGTGAGACAGAAAGGACTACTCGGGGAAAGACCAAGAAATGGCATGGAAATAAAACAGAACAAGTCAGATGAAGAGAACAAAGAGCCATGTAGACCCAAGAGGGAAGAAAAAGCATCACAGAATAACTAGAAAAATGAGCAAAAAGACTAGAGAAGAACAGTGAATGTTGGTGATGGTTGGGAGGGGAAAAGGAAGGGAGCAAAGCAAGGTAGCTGAAGAATACTGAAGAGGGGCCAGACGGATAAGCAGAGAAAGAGTTCTGACAGCACGCTCACCACAGCTATCAATGATGCCACAGGACAAATTAAAACAAACAGAAACAAAGTTTCATAGACACATAAAACTTTCTTCCATAATACAATCAGGAACAGGAGAAAACTGCAGGTATGAAATGCAGCTCTTACAAAGATGGGGTCACCTGACAATTTTGCTCCACTTTGAAAATACTCATAGTACCATTCAGAAGTAAATTCACGCTGTCCCCCATAAGATCCTCAATACAGAAGCTGATGAAGTATGGGCTGGATGGGCACAGACAGTGAGGGGAATCAAAAACTGCCTCAACAGCTAGGCCCCGAGGGTAATGGTCAGTGGCACAAAATCTAGCTGGAGGCCAGTAATGAGTGGAGTACCCCATGGGTCAATACTGGGTCCAGTCCTGTTTAACATCTTCACGAACGATCTGGATGATGGGGTAGATGCATGCTCAGTAAATTCATGGATGACATAAAGCTGGGGGGAGTGGTTGATTCACCAGAGGCCCATGAAGCCATCCAGAGGGACCTTGACAGGCTGGAGATGTGGGCTGACAAAAATCTCATCAAGTTCAACAAAGAGAAGTGCAGAGTCCTGCACCTGGGGAGGAACAACCCCAGGCACCAGTACACGCTGGGGGCCACCCAGCTGGAAAGCAGCTCTGCAGAACAGGACCTAGGAGTCCTGGTGGACTCCAAGTTAACCATGATCCAGCAAAGTGCCCTTGCTGCTAAGAAGGCTAACTATTCTTGGCTGCATTAGGCAAAGTATTGCCAACAGGTCAAGGCAGGTGATCCTTCCCCTCTACTCAGCATCGGTGAAGCCACACCTGGAGTCCAGTTCTTGGCTTCCCAGTACAAGAGAGACATAGACATACTGGAAAGAGGCCAACAGAAGGCCACCAAGATGATGAAGGGACTGAAGCACCTCTCCTGTGAGGAGAGGCTGAGAGAGCTGGGACTGGAGTTCAACCTGGAGAAGAGAAGGCTCAGAGGGGATCTCATCCCCTATGCTTGTAAGTACCTGAGGGGAGGGTGCAACAAAAACAAAGACAGGCTCTTTTCAGTGGTGCCCAGTGCCAGGACAAGAGGTAATGGGCACAAACTGGAACACAAGTGGTTCCATCTAAAAATCAGGAAACAGCTCTTTACTGTGTGGGTGACTAAGCACTGGAACAGGTTGTCTAGGGAGGTTGTGGAGTCTCCCTCCTTGGAGATCTTCGAAAGCCATGTGGACTTTTCCCTGGAAAACCTGCTGTAGGTGGCTCTGCTTGAGCAGGGGGGTTGGACCAGATGACCTCCAGAGGTCCCTTCCAACCTCAACCACTCTGTGAGTCTGTGATACCACCACATGTGCAGCCTTGTGAGTCTGGTCCCTCAAATGATGTACAAGAACACATGTACTCCAAAGAACACTGCAAGTGATGATCCTCACATTTGTTCTTTTTTTTTCAAGGAGGTGGTAAGTACATTCAGATGACCTTGGGAACAACAGATGGTCAGGCAGGTTAAACCCAAGCAGCCTCCTGAGCCATGAACAACAGGCTGTATGACAGACACATTAGATCATCTGTGTATGAAAATATTTTCAGTGTTTGCATATTTTTGACATTTCTCCCTGTCCTGCTTCACTGGTATTCTAATTTAGTATGTCAAAAGAAGCAGGCAGAGAAGCCAACCACAACCTGGCTTGCTTGAAAGAGGCAAACTGGTTTGTTTCTTCAGGTAGCAAGAAAACATGTAGTGAAAATGCATCACAGTGAGCTTCTTTCTGGTAAAGAAAGGACTGCACAAGTCAAAATGGAGCCAGGTGACTTTCATACGATGAACCATATAAAGCAATGCCAATGCTGATGAGGACAGAATGTTTCAGATTTTGCTTACTTTGATACAGCCACTTGTTTTCAGATCAGTTGTAGTCAGTGGGCTCACAATGCTTATTTGACTGATGAGGCTCTCCAGGGAAAGCTTTTGAAGGGGACTACTTTCACCACCTCTCTCTTTTCCAAAATGTACATTAAATCAACCAACCAAGAACTTCAACATCCCATCTACAGACAGATGATTTGGTGGAAATAGTTAATCAAGCTTCTGTGCTACATTTAACTCAACTGATAGTCCCATGGGTGAAAAATATTCAGCTAGTGAGAAATAAAGAAGCAAACTTGATATAAACCAGGCTATGAGGTCACAGAATAATATGCCTTTGGCAGTAAGTTTAACATCACTACAAATTGCACAGCAGTTCAGTCACTCCAAATAATAAAGGACAGAAATATGGTGTAATGCTGACCTCTGCAACCCTGTATTTTCATGGTCCGACATTAAGCTGAGAGAATGCCAGGACACTGGCGTTCTGTCAAGAGAAATCTTTGGCACAGAAGGTTTGTCTAGGCTGGTGGATATTGTAGTTGCAGCACTCCACACTAACAGCTCACAGCTCCCACAGCCTGATTGGCCTGCGCTTCAGATCATTCCATTTTGAGGTGTGACCAGAAAAAACAATCAGGAGACAACAACTGCATAGATGATGACTCTTTGGTCCATGTATAGTACATGTTCTTTAAACTGTCACTACAAGCTACCTATGTTCTGACTACAGTGGAGCCCCCATTCAGGGTCAGACTTGAGTGAAAAGACCTTCGCTCTGTTTTTTCAAGAGTTGTGCTCCTTCCCCATATTTAGTCTGCAAATGCTGGAGTCTCTCACCGCAGGCAAATATGGGCAAAAAAGTTCAAAAGCAGTTTAAGAATCCTTCATATCACACATGGAGATGTTTATTTCCTAGTATTTCTTACTGTAAGAAAAAGGCCTGTTATTCATTTTCATGGGAAAGAATAGTGAAAAGGAAAACAAAGTGATAGATATTAGTTACCAAGCACGGCATAGTGTGTTAACTCCTCTTTTACATTCCTAGGATTCAATAGAGAAAAGAAATCTTTCTGCATGCATAAAACCTAGAAAAGTTATTATCTAAGTAACACACAACCTACTATTAGTATATTGCTCAAAAATAAATCCAGTTGTAAAACTCCTATCACACTAATAATTTACAATTATTTCTATTATTATTGTTATTATTATTATAATTAATAACAAACAGTAAGTCAGACTTACTGTAGAGTACCAGAAAAAAAATGGAGCCAGAAAGGGAGGGGAAAAAAACAGTAAAACATCATGAAGTTTAGTTTGAATCATGTGGCAAAGAAATACATTTAAGCTGAACTAAAGGAATGAAATAATGAAGATGTACTTCTTGTTAAAATACAAGCAGGGATGAAAATCACTTTGAACCAGTAGCCTTATAATGAGAATCTTAAGGCAACTGCTTCCTGTGATGCTTTCCACTTGATCCAGATGAAAAAATATTAGGGAATTTAATTTGGGAATGATAAAGTCTGTAAATGTTCACAAGCCTGCAATTCTCACAGTGGCTGGCCTAAAGACTTACAGGAGGATGAGATGGTTTGGTTTTTGTGCTTGGCAAAAGAAAACAGTTCTCACTTGCTTAGCATACACCTCCTCATCAACATAAATCAACTGAGAGCAGGGATTGAACACCGTCAGAAACTCATCACACAGCTCAGGATTTCTCATCCCATATTGTTGTCTGAATTCAACCCAGAGACATCATTTCCCTCAGAAGCAGCCCGCATGACCACCTAGGTCTAGACATGCAGAACAGCACACACATCAAACAGCACATTCCCCCATCCCTTAGCAGCTCTTCATACAAGGAGGATAAACAAAGGTGCATAGAGATAAGTGAGAGCTTCTCCCAACATATACTTTAGTTCAAACTAGAGAATTGGCTGCCTCAAATAGGTTCTCCTAGTTACACAAGAGTCACAAAGCATGGCAAAGATGAAGTGGAAAAAGCAAGTGATCACTTCTTCAACATACTCAGTGGATTTCCAAACATTTCTGTCAGCAGGTGGAGAAGCAATAGTGCTACATATGGAAAGATAAATGTCTCGCTATATTTCCAAAGTAAGATTTGTCTCTCATTCACTGCCTGCTGAAAGGACAGAAAAACATATTACTGCTTCTAGTAATCTTTCCACCACAAGAAAAAGAAAGGAAGTAATCAGAAACCTGTTAACCTAATGCAAGGTCCACAAAGGCAAAAAACAGATCTCTCTTGCCTTGGCAAGAGGGATCTGATTGCTTCTACAAAACATCTGCAGAAACTTTACTTATAAAAATTCTCAGGCCAGAAAAAAAACATCATACAGAAAATCAATGTAATGGCACTATACCTATCAGAAAAAGTTACCTGCTTTGGCTGTTCTTAATGTAAGAGGTCTGACTGAGATCTACCTAATTACAGTCTAGATGGCTTTGCCGCTTGGACATGGTCCTGGACAACTTGCTCTAGGTGACCCTGCTTAAGCAGGGTGGTTGTACCAGAAGACCTCCAGAGGTCCTTTCCAACCACAACCATTCTGTGATTCTATGGTAAGAAGAGCAGTTCAATACTCTGAACAGGAGGCTAGACCAGAACATATGGACTTTGAGCTTTGTATAAAGAATTCTGTACCAGTATTTCCCAATATAAGTCAATACATCGATTTTAAAAAAATGGAAAACATATTTGAAGGTATCCGGAGTGGATAACTGTTAAATATAAAAGCCTTTCGCTGAGCTTTTAAAACTGGTAAGCCAAGCAGTAAGTTCCTCTCTGAGAGGTCAGCTCTGGTAGTCACTCCCTTAAATGTTTTTAGGATGCACTGCTAAATCTGAAAAAATGGGGATACACCATGACAGTTTCAAGCAAAACAAACTATTCAGTCATTTCATTAGTTATAAAGGATGAACATTTCCATTCACTTTCATTTTAATATAATCACCATTCTTCAGTAAGAAAAAACTTGACCAAAAAAGAGTTGGTTAAAATTACCAACAACAGGATAAAATGGTATTTGACTCAAGACTGAAACAAACTGGAAATTCAACAAGTTTACTCTGAAAAAAGACTATTATATTGCAAAAGACTATATTTCACTGTTCTTTTAAAATTCAAATTTACAAAATGCTCCTCACTCAGAAAGTAAATTTACAACTCATGATTCTAGACAAATGCAGATGTACAAAACTGTGCTGTTGGATGATGTATACTGAAGTTTTAAACCATGATTAACTATAGCACACTTAATTATGAACAAAAACAACAATAGGAAGTGGTGTCAAATGCTATGAAAAGTATAATATATTTCTACTGACAGAACAGATATTAACTGGCCTGTACTAATTACTTTTGGAACTATTATCAATGAGTAAAAATAGCCATGCCAGCACGTCAGCAGTATCTGTAGTGAGGGTGCAGTCTTCTAGCCATTAAAAGGAAAAAAAAAAACAACAGGTGGTGGTGGGAAATATAAAGCACATGACAAGAAAAACAGATTATGAAAGAGGATGTTTATGACTACATTTCTAAGTTGCTGTCACAACACTGTGGAGCAGAAATTCAGAAAGTGTCCCCAGCAACTCTGCTGTTTGCTTAGTTTCTGTAGCTATCAGCTAACTGGAGTTTGTGATATTCCTCTAGGGTCTAGTCATTTTGTTATACAGAACCAACTGCTAACCAGGGATCCTCATGAAAAGTGAGGTCCTTTGAGTAGACCCGCTCCTTTTCTTCACTATTTCTGCAGTGCAGAACAATGGAAAAAGTGGTCAAAACATATTTTCTATTATGCTTATAACAAAACATTAAATATAGGGCCATATTAGTTTATTTCACTTGCAAGTTATACTAAATATCGTACAGAGCCTGTTGTATGGAAACGAAGCCAGAATTGTAACAGCTTCCACAGGTGCATTTCCTAAGCAAAAAGAACTTTTGTAAATTAAGTCAGCCAGAGTAAACCGACAATTTAAGAACTATACTAGCACTGTGTTTCACTGGCTTAACAGAAGATAAAAAGCCACTATGCTATGATTGAGTTTATCTCAGTACTGACCATTATCTTGAAGGACTCCTGTGGATGCTGCTACTCTTATTGTTTGTTTTACTTTTGTAGATTTGTTAGAAAAATGTCCTCTGGACACAGAATCCTCCGGATTATGGCATTTTTTGTCCTTCCCTTTTGGAGGCTGAGGTGAGCAACTGTTCTCTCCAGGGTCACTGGATCCAACAGTAGATTTAGACTGCCGATCATTTCCCTGAAAACAAGTGTTCATAATTATCACTGATGAATTTGATAAAGTTTATTTTTTAATTTTAAAATTATTCCAACTTTTTAATATCTATGGATTGGTATGAGGTGTTAAAGAAGCATATTAGTTTACAATCAGTACAATTAAAGGATATCTAAAACAATCTGAAAAACTGTAACTGTCTTATCAGTTTGCTATATAATCTGACTGATTAAATGCTCATCAACAATTCTCAGAAGAAAATAACACATTTACCATAAGGAAATAATGTTTCATCCAATGAAAGGAATGGCTATGCAAATCTATACATGCATACATATAACATATAGCTGTATCTCATCTATGCATATGTGTAGAAAGTCACTAGAAGTAGCATATATAACTTGTGAATAATCCATTGCCTGTGTAAATGAAACTGAGTATTAATCTGCTAAGTGTCAAAAGCGGCTGGAAGAGGACGACAGCCTTTGGGTGGCAGGAGCACACTTAGAAAGGGGTCTGCCAGCACGTCACCTCTGAATCACCTCCAAGGAAATCAGCCAGTTCCTCTGCTTGCTCTGTTGTGTACCTAGAAACAGGAACAGAAACCTGGTCCTGATTTTTTTCCAGCTTTGATGTATGTATGATCCTGGGTGTATCAATAATTCTAGTAGCTAGAGATTTTATTAATTTATAAATTTTCCTCAGTCTAAATCTGTTCACAAGAAATATCGTGAAAATCTTAACTGTATGTAGGAGCCCTATAGGGTGCTGTTTATATCATACTAGGCTGGGTTAAGAGATTACCAACTGAACACCCTCATTGTTGCCTCTCATTAGAGGCTGTCAGCCTCATAATTCTACCAGTCTAATGGCATGTGTAGTTCCTTACTAATCCAGTTCTGTCAAAATGCTCAATATAACAACAAAACACTCGATTAGAGGGCAGAAAATCTTATCAGCATCTGGAACCATTCACCTTATCACAGATTTAGCTAAATCATGGGAGACAAGTATACTGCAGTTTATTGTTTCACTCAGTGTAGCTACATGAACAATTTACGCCATTTGAGAAACTGCATGCCAGAAAGGCCTTTCATTTTGCAAGGGTCATGGACAATTCTTTTCACTTCACTGCTAAAGTTAAAAGGCAGTATCTATTATAAAATTAAAATCGTTCAGAAGAAGAAGTCCTGAACAAAATCCCGCATCTCTTAAAAAAAACTTGCATATATGATTCCACTTTTATGTGTTTCTTCTAATTTTTGTATAAGCAGTAGAAATCAGTTCTGTTTAAAATATTTTACTTAAGTACCACCTAGGTTTTACCATCTAATCAAACATTTATTTACCAATACCATTGAATCTACCATTTATCCTTTCAATATAAAGAAAAATCAGGGCACAGCAATATTTCAGTCTCTTCCAATTCAGACTGGAGACTGTTACTCCCAAGAAATAGTAGTAAAAAAACTGTAGAAACCAAACTGAAGTAAACAATTTCATGATCTATACCAGTTCAGCCTCAGTGTCGCATTAGATATTTAAGAGCAGTATGACATATTCCCCCCTCCTTAAGTTTTGAAACTTGTTATCAGTGTGTCAAATATTCGAGCACTGTTCTTTTGTTACAATCCATACAGAATAAAACTGATTATAAAATAATTTTCTGTATATGTTGTTAAGTATTAGAAGGAGAAGCCAAAATATTTAATAATGAGCTATTTTTAAGAATGTTAGAATCGCAAAGCTCTTATTTTAGAAACAAACACCACTTGAAACTATATTGAGGTTTTATCTTCTACTGCATTTCAACAGAACAGAACAGAGACCTGTATATTTTATTGCTTATTTTGTTTAGTGGCTCCAGGTTTGTTTGGTTTTTTTTGGGGGGGGTTGTTAATAGTGAATGGATATGATCAACTACCACAATTAAAATGACAGACTGCGAGGCTGACGCTCTGCCATCTCATACTTGTACAATAAACTGCACTTGTACATAACTGGTGCAAGCAGACACTTCCATTCTGATTTGGCACTGTTTTAAGTCTACAGTGGACTCATTTTATACACATATAAATAGCTATACAAGACACAAAGCAGTGGATGCTCAAGCTTTGTATTGTAATGGTTAGCTAGGGACAAAACACATCAGGCAGGAAACTGTTTTAGGGCCTTATTCAGACTCAGCACGCAGAAACACCATTTTCTGCAATATGTTTTGTAAAAGGTCCTGTGTTTCTCCTTTAGGTATATAATTTGAATAAATAAATGAACAAATACATAAAGATAGTTAAAAAGGATTATGGGAAAGACCTCAAGGCAGCAGTTGATCTTTGCTATGGAAGGTTTTATAAAAAATAAGGCAGCCATTATTGCAATAATATTTTCTTGGATTTCTTTTGTCTAATTTACACTGCAAATAACTACAGATACATCAAACATTAATAACCATACCACCAGGTGGCTGTGGACTTTTTCTGTTCATATTTAATTAAAACCCAAAGGACGAGGACTTTCCATCTGCTGGAATTAAGCAGAATTAGAAACAAACTTTATTATGGCATTTGATACTTACACTGCCTTTAGATTTTCGAGATCCCACAATCGGAGGTAGTACAGATGCTTTGGAACTGTAGAAATAAGTCATATCTTAGAAATCTGTACACTGTCACTATCATAGACACTATCCATCTATAACCAAGTCAGATAACACCAAGCCAGTTGTGCCAACAGTTATTTGTTTTGTCCACTGCACAGTGCTAAGAATCACTTATTTCTGTTCACTAGACTACATTTAAATGCATAATCATGAACTTATTCAAACAAATGCATTACATTTCCTCACAATGCACAATTTATATACTGAAAATCCAGAGAGCAGTATTCAGTGAATTACTGTGTAAGATACTTAAAACTAATGTAATGAAAAGTTCCAGCAATTTCAATAAAATTCTGTTTACATCAATTGACCAACACATCTTAAGCAGCACTTTCCACTGTCTTTAAATTCATTTGTTGTAAATGCTGTTTCCCAAAACACTATGTTATTCACATTGTCTATAGTTGCTCCCTAAAATAAATAAATAAATAAATAAATAAATAAATTGCGCCCCACTTTATGGGCAGGATGTGGTGCAAATCCCATAAATCACGCCAATTTGTGGGACAAATTTCCATTCATTTCTTTCCATTTATTTCACTGAAATGCCTCCCAACTTAGCTTTGCGTTTTCCAAAGATACTAAAAGCCCAAGTTTTTCCTTACAGAGACCTTGTTTAGGGCTCTATTGTGCAACAATGCAGGCTTACAAAAAAAGACCCAAACATAAAGCATTCTTAAAGGAGTACCTATTCCTTAAAACATAGCCTAACAAGAGGCTAACAAGAGATCTCAACAGGTGTAGCTACACACAATCTCACTGAGATCATAATTCAAAGAATCATAGAATCATTTAGGTTGGAAAAGACCTCTAAGATCATCCAGTCCAACCTATAACCTAACACTACCAAGCCCACCATTAAACCATATCACTAAGCTCTACATCTATACGTCTTTTGAATACATCCAGGGATTCTGACTCAACCACCTCCCTGGGTAGCCTGTTCCAATGCCTCACAAACCTTTCAGTAAAGAAGTTTTTCATTATATCCAACCTAAGCCTCCCCTGGCACAACTTAAGCCCACTTCCTCTTGTCCTATCACCTGGCACTTGGGAGAAAAGACCAATCCCCACCTCACAACAGCCTCCTTTAAGGTACCTGTAGAGAGCGATAAGGTCGCCCCTGAGCCTCCTCTTCTCCAGGCTAAACAACCCCAGCTCCCTCAGCCGCTCCTCATAAGACCTGTTCTCTAGACCTAGCTTCGTTGCCCTTCTTGGGACATGCTCCAGCACCTCGATGTCCTTCCTGTAGTGAGGGGCCCAAAACTGAACACAGGACTCGAGGTGCGGCCTCACCAGAGCTGAGTACAGGGGGACAATCACTTCCCTAGTCCTGCTGGCCACTCTGTTCCTGATACAAGCCAGGATGCTGTTGGCCTTCTTGGCCACCTGAGCACACTGCTGGCTCATATTCAGCCGGCTATCAACCAGCACACCCAGGTCCTTCTCTGCCAGGCAGCTTTCCAGCCACTCATCTCCCAGCCTGCAGCTCTGCTTGGGGTTGTTGTGCCCCAAGTGCAGGACCCGGCACTTGGCCTTGTTGAACTTCATACAGTTGGCCTCAGCCCATCGGTCCAGCCTATCCAGATCTTCCTGCTGAGCCTTCCTACCCTCGAGCAGATCAACACATGCGCCTAACTTGGTGTTGTCTGCAAAGTTACTGAGGGTGCACTCGATCCCTTCNTGACTGGGCCTGATCACCTGGTTGCCCTGCAAGTGCCGCGTGATGACACTCAAGATAATCTGCTCCATGAGCTTCCCCTGCACCGAAGTCAGACTGACAGGCCTGTAGTTTCCCGGGTCCTCCTTCTGCCCCTTCCTGTAGATGGGTGTCACATTTGCTAGCTGCCAGTTGACTGGGACCTCCCCTGATAGCCAGGACTGCTGATAAATGACAGAAAGAGGCTTGGTCAGCACTTCCTCCAGTTCTCTCCGTACCCTCGGGCGGATCCCATCGGGCCCCATCAACTTGCGTACATCTAAGTGCTGTAGCAGGTCGCCAACCATTCCTCGTGGATTATGAGGGCCACATTCTGCTCCCCGTCCCCTTCCACCAGCTCAGGGGACTGGGTACCCAGAGAACAACTGGTCTTGCTGCTAAAGACTGAGGCAAAAAGGCATTAAATGCCTCAGTCTTTTCTTCATCTCTTGTCACTAAGTTTCCTCCCGCATCCAGTAAAGGATGGAGATTCTCCTTAGTCCTCCTTTTCTTGTTTATGTATTTATAAAAATATTTTTTGTTGTCTTTAACAGCTGTAACTAGATTGAGCTCCAGCTGAGCTTTGGCCTTTCTAATTTTGTCCCTGCACAGCCTCGCAACATCCTTATAGTCCTCCTGAGTGGCCTGTCCCCTCTTCCAAAGGTCATAAACTCTCTTTTTCTTCCTGAGCTCTAGCCACAGCTTCCTGTTCAGCCAGGCTGGTCTTCTTCCGCGCGAGCTCATCTTTGGACAAATGGGGACAGTCTGCTCCCAAGCCTTTAAGATTTCCTTCTTGAAGAGTGTCCAGCCTTCCTGGACTCCTCTGCCCTTCAGGACTGCCTCTCAAGGGACTCTGCCAACCAGTCTCCTAAACAGACCAAACTCTGCCCTCCGGAAGTCCAGGGTGGCAGTTCTGCTAACCCCCCTCCTTACTTTTCCAAGAATTGAAAACTATCAGTTCACGATCACTACACCCAAGACAGCCTCCAACCTTCACATCACTCACAAGTCCTTCTCTGTTCACAGGCAAAAGATCCAGCAGGGCGCCATCTCTAGTAGGCTCACTCACCAGCTGTGTCAGGAAGTTATCTTCCACACACTCTAGAAACCTCCTAGACTGTTTCCTCTCTGCTGTGTTGTATGTCCAACAGACATTTGGTAAGTTGAAGTCCCCCACAAGAACATCTCATTTGTGTCCCAGGAAAAAAAAGAAACAAATCAAGCCAAGCCAAAATAAACCTTTATCTGGCAAGAATTTTGTGATATATGATCAAAGGCATGTTTATGAGGTGAAGTAGTCCTTTAAAATTTCTATTTTCTCTTTTGTTACAGATTTCTATCTCAATTTTCTTAAGTTTTCAACAAAATTTTGCACCTATAAAATCCATCCATCCATCCATCCATCCATCCATCCATCCATCCCTCCCTTATAAACATTTTTGATGTTATGATTTTGTACTTTAGTGGTGGTACTTTGTAAACAAATTGACACACACACACAGGCATGAGAAGTATATCACACACATACAGAACTTACCCCTGTGGCCTTCTTATTGTAGACTTGCTAAACAGCAGATCACTATACGGCAACTTCTTAAACTTTTCTCTACCCACTGCAATATAAAATTGTCCATTCTCCAAGTCTGACCCATTCTGAACAAGTTTTCCATCTAAAGTGTAAAGTCTGAAAAATATGGAAATGTTTAATATAATAAACCTTACCATTCCATTATATTTACATTATATTTGCATTATTCCATTATATTTACATAGCATTGAAAGCTATGCTAATCTAATCATGTGAATTTCCAGATTTGAAACCCAACAAAGTACAGTGGATACAATGATAAGTTGCTACATAAAAAATGACAAGAAAGGACATAGTAAAATGACCTAAATTACGGTTAAACTAATCACAGTTAAAACTAATAAAATATGAAGCACTATGAAGCACTATGACAGATAAAATAACTCTCACCATCTCTAAATAAGTATGAAGAACAAATTAATTTGTATTTAGGTCTTTAACACCCTTCCCTTGATACTTTGGAAGGGATCTATTCTATGGGTTCATGACTCCTCTCATATCAAGTTCCACCTCACATCTGTGCTCTGGGAACTCTATTAGTCTATTACTCTATTTAGTAATTTGGGAAGAACAGTGCATTCATGGCCCCATGAATGAAAACCCAGGACCAGTCCACCTAACACAGACAAAGTTAATAGAATTGTCCTTATATTATTATATAGTATAGATCAAAGGGTTGGAACATGGCTGTACCTGGGGGATAAGGTGGAAAGTAGCAGGAAATACATTAATATACTATAACAAGTAGCTGTGTATCTTATGCACCTACAATACCAATAATTAATATGCCTATTACACCATGTAGATTTTCACCATAATCATTTCTGTTCACACACTTTACTGAGAAGGAAGAAATGAATTAAGGACTTAGGGGTGCGGGGAATGTGCATGACAACACATCATTCCTATGCTATCCCAATCACTTCATTGGGATCACTGTCAAGTTTGTGGTTTTATTTAAGCATGATCAATACAATGAGGAAAGGAGGAAACATTCCATAATGAATAAACTCTTTCCTACGAAGCACATTCCAAAACTTGACAATATTTAAATTTAAATTAAAAAGTCAACATTAACACTTCTGCATTTAAGTTCCGGGGCTCCCAGCACAAGAAGGACGTGGACCTATTAGAACAAGTCCAGAGGAGGGTCATAAGGACGACCAGAGGGCTGGAGCACCTCTCCTATGAAGACAGGCTGAAGGAGTTGGGGTTGTTCAGCCTGGAGAAGAGAAGGCTCCAGGGAGACCTTATAGCAGTCTTCTAATACCTAAAGGGGGCCTACAAGAAAGATGGGGAGGGACTCTTTATCAGGGAGTGTAGTGATAGGACAAGCGGTAATGTCTTTAAACTAAAAGAGGGTAAATTTAGATTAGATATAAGGAAGAAATTCTTTACTCTTTTAACCCTCTCTCCTTTTATTCTTTTAACCCTCTCTCCTCTCCTCCCCC
>VXAA01004513.1:810368-834902 GCA_013399115.1 Anseranas semipalmata | reverse complement strand
AGCCGGGCAGCAGCAGGTGAGCGCCCCGCGGGGAGCGCGCTGGGGAGGGCGAGGGGGGGCGAGGCCGGGCCCGGCCGCTCCCCGAGGGGACGCGGCGAGGTCGGGCGTGAGGGAGACCCGCTCCGGAGCCCGGCATAGGCGGCCTTCCTCCTCCTTTTCCTCCTCTTCGGATCCCCCAGGTGGCCTCGTCCCGCGGCACCCCCGCTGGCTCCCGCCTGGAAAAGCGATTTCTGACCCCAAAAATAAACGCGGCCGGGGCCGGTGCAGGCGCGGCTGCGGGCGAGCTGAGCAGGGGTGCTCGGAACCGACCGTGCAGTGCTTTCGTGGCGGTGGGAGTGGGACCCTGCCACTGGAAACCGGCTTCCTTCTCGCCACCTTGCCGTAGCGAATATTCGCTTTTCCGATGGAAAAGCGCGTGTGCCAGATATCCCTCTCTCGTCAATGCGTGAGGTGTGTGTGTGCCTCATACACCGAGTCCCCGTCCCCCAGGAGGTGCAGGGATCCGCCGGGTCGAGGACAGTGCCCTTGGGTCCCTGCTGAGGCAAAGTCCCCGGGAAAGAGAAATGTTACAGAGGAGCGCCCTGCCGGGGAGCGCGCCGCCCGAGTGACGGCTGGAGGATCGAACCCGTTTGGAGATCATCATCGTAATTATGAAATTGTTCTGCAATTACAGCTATCGTGATGCTTATGCTAGATGCAGTTGTAGTTAAGCAGGTAGTGGTGCATGTCATTAAGCTTTCGTAGGCTGGAAAATAGGAGCAAAGCATTTTTTTTTTTATTATTTCTTAAAGGACGAAACATGTTGGAGCTCGGCATCCCTGAAGTAAGGAAAAAAAAAAAAACCAGAGTTCTCTATTTTTCCTTAATGTAACTTCAATGTTCTGGCCCAATTTATTCCTGCTCGTAAGAAAAATTGCTTCCAGGCAAAAACTTTTTATCTTCAGTTTTAGTCCGCGGTGGAGTTATCGGTGGTTGGGGTGAGCAGAGCGATTTATTTGTGTTGGAAATGTGGTCGGGCTCTTTGTAATAGTCACATTGTTGGTACTTTCATGAATGAGTAAGACAGCAGTACAAAGTAGGCATGCTTTTTTTTTTTTTTTTATGAATATGCCCAGATTTCATTATTATTAAACCTTGTGGAAGCTGTGTGGAGACATGTTTTCCATGGGTGTATCCTGACATATTTCAGTAAATCGTGATTTCTGATGAGGATAATGTGTTCTAGCACAGTGATTCTAGCTGAACCACTTATCAGATGAGTGGGAAGAGCAAGCTATTCTTACAGCAGCCTTCCAGCAACCTGGGGCTGAGACAAATGCATGCCAACTGTATTATTACGTTTTTAATTATTTATTTGAGTTGGCAGAAGGTCTCTTGCAAACTGCACCTGAAACATTTTACAATATAAAAGCTGTTACAAGTCCAGTGTAACGTAACAACTAAATTCATCATCCGGAGGTGCTACCTGCTGGAGAAACTCTGCGTGGCAGTAATTCCTGGGAAAGCTGGGGGGAGGTTTTTTGGGGGGTGCGGGCTTGAAGGTCGCTTGGCCAAGGGAGCGCAGGCACCGCGGCTCTGTCCCGTCGGAAGTGGCAAGGCATCAAATACAAGGTTATTCTTAAAATCCGGTCGGAAACCAAAGCTTCTGCTTTCCCAAGAGGTGTAGCCGGTTGGGAGGGTGGCAGCAGCAGGGCGGGAGCCAGGAGCTGCTGGGCTCACCTCCTGGGTTTCTGGGTGGAGCACGGAGTGTTGGTCACGGACCATGAAGCTGTTACTGATTTAGCGCTCGAGAGGCGGCTGTGGCCTGCCGAGCGCTCTGCTCGTCTCCCCTGCCGCCTATAAACAGGGGGCCATCGCAGCGGCAGATGCGAGTGGTCCTCACCTTCGGCACCTGCTTCCAAACCACTGCCGCATCCTGGGCGAGAACAAGAGAGAATAAAAGAGAATAAGACTTTGGGGTTGAGGTGGGCATTGCTGCCTGCCCCTCTCCTCCTGTAGCTCTGGGGATATGCAGGCCCAGTAAGAATCAAGTGTATTTCCAGGTAAGAAGTATTGCAGACTATCATTTCTATCTTTTTAGATGATCATTTGTGTCTTTAGACAGTAATTTTCTTTTGTGTGTGTGTGATGATTTCCTTAATTTGTTGAAAAGGCCTCTGGAGTTGAGCTTTGGTATTTTTGGACACCGTATCATAAATCAAAATAAACGTAATCAAGACTGAGAAAAATAAGTTAAGACAGGGGAATTGAGACTCGATGTTATCCTTAATAGGTTGGGCTTTTTTCCAAAATAAGTCAATAACACTCAACTTCAGTGGAAGGTCAGGTTTTAAAATGTGGTCTTGTAGCCAAAATCTAATTGGGCGAAAGTAATGAAAACAGCATGTGACCAGTGAGAATTTTTTTAAATGACTTCTATGTAAGTTGAGAGAAAAAAGGAAAGGTGCTCCAATATATTACAACTTAGTTCTTCTCTCTAAGGATTTTATCAGGTCTAGAAGAATATCAACTGCTATAACAATACCAAAATTAATTTAATTTTCTGTGTGCGAATCTCCTTTTCTTGTTTAACAAGGAGCGTAATACAGCGACACTTTGGTTTTTGTGTACTCGAACAGAAAGCTTTCAGAGTACTTTCTTCACTGGCAGGGCCACGCAGCAGGTTGCCTGAAGAGGTGGTGGGACCTCCATCCTTGGAGGCTTCCAGGACGTGGCTCCCTGAGCTCCAGCCGTGAGCGGGAGGCTGGGCTGGAGGCTCCAGGCGTCCATTTCACCCAGCGCCTGGGGGCATTGTGCCATTCTGTTTCTTCTTTATACAGAAACTGAAGCAGCTTGGAGGCTCTGTGCTAGAGGCAAGGGTCTGGTGGCTCAGGACAAAAATATCTAGTTAAAGCAATTTGGTATTTATCGGGGAGGGGGGGGAGTCTGTCAACACTTGCGGTTCTGATTCTGCTATTGGAGTTACTGGGTGTTTTGCAACTGATTTAAATAGACATATGGTGAGGCTGGAACTGCCTTATCGCAGTTGTCGATGGCATTTTACCTCTGGCTAGGAGGTAGTGCTTTTATTGCCTCGGAATAGCTGCTAGGTACTGCTTTTAGTTCAGGCTTGAAGCTTTAGTGTCAAGGCACGGGTGCTGGAAGGAAACAGCATCGGGCGCAGAGTGCTGCCCCATCCCCCTCGAAGCCCTCTGCGGACAGCGCGAAGAGGCATTTCGTGTTCAGGAGCCGTGCCCGTGGTGAAAACAACAACAGAAACCACCCCGCTCCCTGCTTGTCCTCGGGGACTGTAAGCCGTGGCAGTGTTGGATAACCTTGAACTGCCAGCCGGATCCTGTGGCCTGATGTGAACTCTGTTTATCCCTGCGCGTTGCCTTCGCTCCGCCGGTTGTTTAGAGTTTCGAGCGTAAGGTTTTTGTCAAATCCGTCTGCTTCTGAGATGCCCGAGGTGTCCCCACTTAGAAGAAAGCTTTTGTAGGCAGAGGACTAATCGTATCCATGTCATTAGCTACCAGCGCCTGTCTCTTCACTTCTTTGCAGGAGGGAAGATCTCAGAACTGACGCATGTGAGCTGTGCCGCGCACGACTTCTCCATTTAGCATCGCCTGTAGGGAAAAGTACACTCTGTGTTCCCCGGCTTTGTTCTTCCTTCCCTCTCCTGCTCTTTCAGTTGTGTTCAGCCATTAGTGGATGTAGGGTACATCGTATTTTCCTTACAAGTTTGCAGGGTAAGGAACGGTTGGTTTAGGTAGGTAGCATTAAGTGGTCATACAGCGCTGAATGCCTCGCTGTCCTTTATGTCTTTTTACCCAAATTATTTTTGGTCCCCATTTTACAGGCAGGGCTCTGAATCGTGGATTGGGACAAGTACGAAGGCATGACCCGTTGTTGGAACACAAAAGAATGGGATTTGGGCACCCAAATGCCTTGTTGGGTGCTGGGTGCTTCGGGACGCAGCCTGCTGGGGTGCTTGCAGCAGAGCTGGGAACGCAGCTTTGCCTCCCGAGTTACGCGCTGACCGCTGGGCCTTCCTTTGCTCCTCCTTCGCAAGGTCAAGTTTGAACCTGGCTGTAGTAGGACGACGTCCCCTTTTTCTTCATTTACCCCGCACCCTTTCCACGGGCGTAGCGCTGTGCCTGATGAGCAATTACTTCTCTGACGTGGCAGGATTGGCGCCTCGCTCCCAGCAGCCTCAGACCCCCGGGAGCAGCTTTCTGTGCTGCTGGCTAATGGTGCATGTCTTATAGCATCATGTGCTACGGCTCCAGTGTGAGTTTCAGGGTTCAGATACCACTAATGATACGTGATGGAAGAAAGGTAGGAACTGGAACGTGGCTTTACAGCTAAGCACAACAGCAAGCTAGATAGAAATGACACAAAACACTGAAATTCTTTGAGCTGCAAGGCTGTGCTGTCACGTTGGGGTGTATCAGGCCTTTTCAGCACTTTTGAGTTTTGTACGTTTTGCAGTTTTTAATTAAAAGCCCGTATTCTGCATATCTTATTCCTTATATGGGCTGGATGTGCAGAATGAGATAATTGAGGGTTTCAAAAGCAATTACAAACCGTCATATCCTAGTTTTTAAGTACTTGACTTTGCACCCTAAATGATATCTCTCTTTCCAATTAAAAAATCCCATATATATATAGTTAATGTAATTCACCACAGGCTGAATCTAGAATTTTGTTTTCAGCAGTTATTTCAGATTATCACCAGGGTGAATGAGATGGAGGGGGGAGTTTGCTGGTTGTTTTGTTTTGTTTTTAGTCATTGTGGAGAAAATTCACTGCTCCACTTTAGTTGCTTCTGGATGAAAACTATAAATGTTACAAAAGCAATCGCTGAGCCTGGGTCTAAATAAAGGTGGTTTAGGTCTCATACGTAAACGCTGCCTTTCTCTTATCAGTATTGCATCTGCAATGTTTTCACTGAAAACTCGTGTGCAAAATCTTGAGAGAAGAAAACAATCTTTAATATTTGATGATTTGTAATTGCTGAAATATGGACCCCATTCTCTGATTCCACTTGGTACCATGTTCATCTAGATGGCTCTAATGCTAGTTTTTTCCACATATTTGCAATGTTTTACCTCTCTTGCCATCATTCCACATTTTTGCACCTCCTCGCTTTTCCCCACCTTTCTCTCCCTTTCCTCCCCCCCCCTCATAGGTTTGTGGATTGTAGATAATGAATGCAATGTCAAAAATTCCTCAGTGAAAGTTACATCTGGGATGCATTTGGTCCACAGATTGCATGTAAGCCTTTGGCACGGCAGGCTTATTCTTTTCTGAAAGCAGAGGCTAGACCTCAGCCTGCTCAACCCCTCGGGGACCGCAGGGAGATTGTGTCATGCTGGCTAATCCTAATGATGAGAATGGATTGAATGGAGAGAGGAAGTGGATGCCCTTTTCTTTTCCTGCTTAGTATTTACCATGTCAATTAGTTCAAAAAAAAAAAAAACAAACACAAAACACTGAAAGGCAGGAGCTTTGTCTAGTTTTGGTGCAAAAAGTATAATGGTATGTGATGGAAAGTATTTCTACATTCTGCCATGCCTCAGGAGAGTATAGCATACATAGCATATTGCTATCTATGTACCTTGAAAAAAATCTCTGCTCTACTTCCAACTGAGTAATCAAAAGAAGATTTTTTTTTCTTCAAAGCTCAACATTCAAAAGGAAATCTCTTATCTATTTGAGAATTCAATACACTTTTGGAAACAAAAGAGAATGAAATCAGCAACCGTAGGTCTCAGAGCAGCACTGATTTTAATAATGTAAACTTTCTTCTCTAATGAGTAATAAGCAGTTCCATCTTTCATGGCCTTTTAAAATTGCTTTTAGTAAGGGACTGGATTTGTTTTAATCCTTTTCAGTATGTAAAGCCCCAGATATTTCAATCCCTTAGGGGCTCAGTATTTTCTAGCTCCACTTTAAAAGGCAAAGGAAAACAGCTTTCAGAAATTGACAGAATCTGTGACTGATATAGTTTATTTTTTTATCCAGAAAGTGACCCAAAAGTGTCAGTTAAGAATAAGATCTCTGGCATCCCACCCTGTGGATTAGCAGCAAACAGGCATATCATCTAGGTACAGTAGCTCTTTGTACTCTGACCTACTTGTTTCTGCTCTGGCTTGTTCCTTCTTGAAAGGTTATTTGGAAGAGATGCAGAATTTGCTCAATAAACAACTAAAGCAGTGTCACCTGCCACGTGAAGTGCTTCATTTTAAAATGGACCCTAGCAAAGGAGGTTTGCCAGTGCCTAAAACTTCCTGCTCTACTGTGTAGTCAGCATTGGTACTCTAAAAACGCATCAGATGGTTTATTCTGGAGGATGCTTTTCATAAGAAAGGGTTAAGAGAGCCTTGTCTGGGATCAGGGCAGTACTTGTGGAGTGTTCTCAAGAATTCAGCTTGATCATTGTTATACGTGGCTAGCAATTAGTTATTGTTGTTGTGGTGTGTACACTGGCATTGGTCTTGTGCTGTGTGCGTGCAAAGCTGTTGACTTGGATGTCTTCTCTTTTTCCTCAGATACTTTCAGAAGGTGCCTCAAAGCTTCCTTGCGTGGAAACCCCTACAAGAAAAACGGTGCACTTTCTGGGAACTTGTGGAGCAAAGCTACCAAAATGGCAGAAAATAAGGACAGTAATGTTAAAAACGCAGATGTGAGACCCAAAAGCAACCGGAGCAGAAGCGCAGACAGAAAGGATGGTTACGTCTGGAGTGGAAAGAAGCTCTCCTGGTCAAAAAAGAGTGAGCACTGTTCTGATGCTGAAACAGCAAGTGCTGTAGGAAGAGCAGGGTCTAACTTAAGGAGCCAAGAGAGGAAGTATAGCTGCTCCTCTATCGAGCTGGATCTAGATCGTTCATGCGGTCACAGGTTTTTAGGCCGATCTCTCAAACAGAAATTGCAAGATGCTGTGGGTCAGTGCTTTCCCATAAAGAACTGTAGCAGTCGGCACGCCTCAGGACTTCAGTCAAAAAGAAAAATTCATATCAGTGAATTAATGCTAGATAAGTGTCCTTTTCCTCCACGCTCGGAGCTTGCTTTTCGGTGGCACTTGATTAAAAGGCATACAGCCCCTATAAGCCAAAAAGCGGAAGACTGGATAATTGCTGACTTATCCCAGAATGAGGAAAAGGAGGATCACCTGCGAGATGACGAGATCACCAACAGGGGAGCAGACTCTCCCTCCCAGTCCTGTGACCTTGCTGATGGCGTTTCCTCCAGGGGGGACTCGAGGTCTGAGCTGGTGGTGGGTAAGGTGGTAAGGAGCTGTAGGGATGAGAGCGACATGGACTCCGACGATGAAGTTATTACACTGTGCACAAGCTCTAGAAAAAGAAACAAGCCCAAGTGGGAAACCGATGATGAGCTGCTGCGGATGGAAACACCTCCGAAATACCATACACAGATTGATTATGTCCACTGCCTGGTCCCAGACCTCCTTCAGATCAATAACAACCCCTGCTACTGGGGAGTCATGGATAAGTATGCAGCTGAAGCACTGCTAGAAGGAAAGCCAGAGGGAACGTTTCTCTTACGAGATTCTGCCCAAGAAGACTATTTGTTTTCTGTCAGCTTCAGGCGCTACAGCCGTTCTCTCCACGCACGGATAGAGCAGTGGAATCATAACTTCAGCTTTGATGCCCACGATCCTTGCGTCTTCCACTCTCCTGATATCACGGGACTCCTAGAGCACTACAAAGATCCAAGCTCCTGTATGTTCTTTGAACCGCTTTTATCCACTCCGTTAAACAGGACTTTTCCTTTTTCTCTTCAACATATATGTAGAACAGTTATTTGCAACTGTACAACTTATGATGGCATTGATGCACTTCCTATTCCTCCATCAGTGAAGCTGTATCTGAAGGAATATCATTATAAATCAAAAGTTAGAGTACTCAGGATTGATGTACCAGAGCAGCAAAGCTAGAAAATATTTTTGTGAAAAAATGAAATTGTCTCTAAACAGATAAATTGTGTGTTCAGTCTTTCCTCCTTTTAAGTTTTTTTTTAATGGCAGTTTGACTTTTTTTTCCTTTTTCTGCAGATTATTTACAACCCAAACTAGCCTCTGTCTAAGGCTTTTGTATCCAAACGTACTTTGAGTCTTCCCAACTCTTTTTTAGAAATGATCTTTATTGTGGGCTTTCGGTACTGTTCCCAAACTGGAGTTTTATGGAATTTCATGTAGGCTTTCTGGCATTTCTATAGATGGATAGTCTTTAGATCTAAAAACCTTAAAAATCAGTTTTGAACTTGATCTGTCTTTTATATTGTAATTTACATATGTTGCTGACATGTTTGAAATAATGCACATTAACTAAAGATTGACTCATCTGTATTTTCTGCATTTCTTTTAAAATGAGTGCTCTGGCCTCTCTGTGTGTGTGTGTGTATGTATGTCCATATTTAATATAGTAAATTCATCAGGCTATTTCTAACATTACTATTCCTAGCAAAATGAAGTTTGAAAGAGGATATGATCTTTCTATAAATACATCAGGGGACTAAACACCAGGGAGGGGAAAGACAATTCAAGCTAAGGACAACACTCAGTACAGGAACAAACGTATAAACTGGTCGTGAAGAGATTTTGGTTGGGAAGGAGGAAGGCTCACACTCGTCAGAGCAGTGGGGTTCTGGAAAAGCTTTCCATTTTGTATAATAGCAGTAAAAAGAAAACTGCTCATAAACTGGGGCTTGATTGGTGTCTGGAAGGGATAATGATATAGTTATTTATGATAGATGGGGCTTGGACTTCATAACTATTTCTGTGTTACTATTTCATTACATGAAATAGCCAGTTTTCGCTATAGGAGCTGCTGCTTCTGAAACGATAAAGCACGAGGTGGGAGGGTGGGAAGGAAGATATTTCCTTAAAAATCTTGTACAGTTTATGCATGTTAAACTATCTGATCTTGCATGTTCGATCCTGAGGTGGTGATGAATAACTTTCTTACATTGTTAGTAGGAGGGGTTTTCTGAGTTTTAAAGAAAAAAAACCTGCAGTTTTTTCTTGCAACGTGTAGCATTTGGTCGAATGGCCTGCTGCCAAGTTCCACATACAGGAAAACCATGATAATGCTCCTAAAAGCATTACTTACATTACACGGATAGTCGGATCTGCTGCTTTATTATTGGGGAAATCCCAAGGAGACTCAGTGGCTCTAGGTTCGGGCAACAAACCGTAGTGCTTTCCAGGCTGGCCTCGGGAGCGTGGCTCCACAAGGTGCGGGAGCAACCTGCAGTGCTCTTGTCTTTGCTTGTACGTGCCCTGTCCCCTCTCGCAGAACGGGAGCAGAGCTGCTCTGCCAGGCGTGTCTGAGGTGCTGTAATCGCAGCGACAGCAGCCGTACTGCTTTCTTCCCCTTTGATCACAGGGAGCGTTTGTATCCTCTTGAAGTGCCTTTGAAACTGAGACCCCAAGCATGCAGAATTACAGATGTCTAATTTTATGCATGCATGCAGAAGATCTTATCAAAAATTAGCAATTACCTATGTGCGTGAGGTTACACGTGTGCAGGCTAAGAGCAGGAGCGCGCAGCACAGTGCAGTCTTGCTCCTGCATTGCATGCTAAGCGCTACAGCAGCATAAGCAATATTTCTCTTGAAATATTTCACCTTGTACAGTGTCCTATGAATTTGTGGACATCAATTCCATCCTGGAACTCGGGAGCTACCGAGGAAGCTTTGCCATGCAACTCCCCCAGGGCCCTGCTCTCCTGCCCGTTCTGCCCCTGAGCGAGAATACCCTTTCCCCTGAACTGCTGTCCCTGGGATGTAAGCAGATTTCCAGGGACATCTGCTTAGAGACCAGCCAGTTTGTTTTCACTGCGTTTTAAATAGGTTTCGAACCAAAGTCTCCAGGGAGAAAATGCAAACACATCAATCTATTGCATCGCACATGGGTGAATACGCTACAGGACAAACTCTCAGCTGCTATAAATCAGCATGGCTTTATTGATGCACTTATAACAGTTTCTACCAGCTGAGATTCTCCCTTCTCCATATGCAAATGATAATTGTATGACTGATGTCAGAAAAATTACCCTTTTTTTTGATAATGTTTTCCTTGTCCTGCTTCCATTCAACCGGTATTACTTTTTGCATAAGCTGTGTTCTGCCAAGAACAGCTTCATGTTAGTAAATCTATTTCTTCTTTATCTACCACTGCCATTTTCCACATACAAAGTGAATGAATAGCAGGGACCAGCTTTGCTCTGTTTTTTTTACACTGTGCCTGTCAATACAAAAAGCTGCTGCGATACAAAACAGTTGTAACTGGTTCAAAATCTAACTTCATAGAATGATTTTAGAGTTACTTACAGTCTGTTTGATTACAACATTCTTTCAGAAACTATTAGGGCAAAAAGCTCTGTTTTAGGTGGGGATTACCATTATTATATTTCTCACAAGTCCACAAAATCTAGATTTCAGCCAAAAGTCTTACCTGTTTTGGAACTCACTGAAGGCCACCATCTCTTTCAAAGCCAGCAGAGATTTTGTCCTTTCAAAATGGAAGGCCATGAAAGAACCTTTTTGGGTTACGGGTCTACAGCTTGGTGAGATTTCAGTGTCATTCCATATGCAGCCTACATTGCTCTGGCAGTTGAGTGATGCTGGTGCATCACTTACCCCAAAACTGTCTTGAGCACTCCAATTTTAGGAGACCTATATAATGTAGCGGTTGGGGAATGGAGGTGCTGCACATAAAAATAGTGCCTTTTGACTATGGGCCACTGAATTGCATCTATTTAGAGAAATCATGGGTAGAAAATATTGATGAACACGCTTTTGTGGAAATTCACCCTACTTTTATTCCTCTTTTGTTTGTCCAAATCACACCTGTGACCTCAGTACCTTCTGACAGTCTGAATTGTGTATATTTGTGCACTGCGAGGGAGATGTTTCCTGAAGTACACATTTTTGTATGAAACGTGAGAACTCAAAAGCTCTATTTTGCTTAAATCCATGTACTTTTTTTCCTTCTTCTTTTTTTCAAATAAGCCTTGTAGAAATTAACTGGTTTTACAATATGCAAAGAATTATCATCCTAAGGTTTTCTTCCTGCTGTTACCATTAACAGTCTTACTGGTGCTGTTCGCTTGAATAATAGTTTATAATGCCTTGCATTAGCTATCTGAAGTATGTCCCAAGAACAACCAAGACTTGAAGTTTGGTATTGAAGCCCTCAAGACTTTTCTCAGAAAGCCTCAGAAACAGGGTAAGCACTTCCATTTTCTCATCCCAGGTTCTTGCGAGATAAAGTCGCCAGGTTCTTCAGGATAAAGATGAAACGTGGAGCAAAGAAAGCTGTGGAGATGTGCAGAACAACAAGTGCTCGAGACTCCGTGGCTGACAAGAACGTGCTCCTGAAGTGGCCCTGGCCACAGCCCCTGTGTTTCGAGGCACCCAGCCGGCCTCACGTCAGGAATTGTGGCCGTGAAGCGGTTTCTGTTGTTTTGAAGGCTCAGCTGCGTTGCTTTGTGGTTCTGAAGAAGCACAGCGTGTTGCATCAGTGTGAACCGCTTCTGGTAAGAACGAGGATCTGATTTTGATAAACTATTTGATAAGGGCGTGGGGAGGGTCAGGTTCTTGATGCACACTGGGCAAACGACATATACAAGCTATTTTTACAGGATGGTTTAAAAACATGACACACTCATTTCATTAATTGTGTTCTCTGGAGTTGGCTTTTGCCCGAAGTGACTTTATGCAGCTGTACAGGTGCAATGCCATCACTGCAGAGCAACCTCACCCCACCAGAATCATTGATGGATTTGGGTAGTTTGGCTGTCCAGTAATTGGGAGTACACATTCCTTCCTCATTTCCTATTCTCAGCAGTCGTCGCGATGAAATCTGGGGCACGTTTGGAACAGGATATGTGTATCTTTAGTAGCATATTGAACTTAAAAAAAATAAACTGGTGATCTTAATTCAAATGCTTTTCTTTTAAAGATGCTGGTGTGTTTCCAATATGAAAAAGAAATCCTTGTATGATGCAGTCATACATGGTCTTACTGTAAAATTGACATGCTCTTAAATAATTAAAAAGGGGGATACTTTAATTTTGAAAAAGGATGCTGTAGGAAGGAGGTTAAAGGAAGCTTTTAGTCAGCTCTAAGGTTAGATTTATTGATCTAGTGATCAATCTCTTTCTCTTTCCTGAATTTAAAGCTAATGGGAGACTGTGGTCAGAGATGAGTGGCTTTTAGTTAAGGTTTTTGACTCTTATAAATAATACAACAAATGTCCTAGTAAGTAATAAGAAATAAGATACTTGCTCATTCTTTTTAAATAGAACAAATGTGGCAAACAAGACTCAGCTGTAATTTTTGAAGTCATTTATTAGACAAATTGCTCTTCTCTACTTCTTTTACAAGAGAGACATAAACCATTATATTATTTATTCATGAATCATAGCCATTAAGATGATAAATCAAATTATCAGCTTCCTGTCTCTCTTCAGTTTTAATCATTTTTTATAGTTCATGTAATATAAAGACAGCTTCCTTCCTATGAAACAAGAGACCTTCAGAGACCTTTTTATTGTAAACGTACATTTCCTTCCCATTTTTAAGTATATCCTAGTGATTTTCTCTGTCAATTTTATCTGTAATAAAAATCCAATAAGGAACTTGTACATTGATTCAATATAGCAAAGTTAGCTATGAAGTAAGTGATTTTTGTTAACCTCTGAAATAACGTAGTACTGGAAAATGCAGTTAAAGGATTTTTCTGCCACCCCTAAGTGTGCATGGAAGTATCATACATCTGGTAGAGAAATCTCGATGCAAGCTCACACGCTGATCGTAGGAACTTCCTCAAATGGTTTATTTGAGCTCTGCAGTGCGATCGCAGTTTTATACACTGAAGCTTACTCTTTGTGCTATATTCACACAGCCACTACATTTGTGCCTCTTCCCCTAAGGTGGGAGAGCTGATGTTATCTGACAAGCTAAGATCATTTTATGCATCCTTTCCTCGCTTTCCGTCTGCGTCTGCCTGCTTCCGCATCTAAAATGTGGATTTGCAGCTGTGGGATGAGCCGTGCATGATGACGTGGTGTGGGTGGAGAGGTTGTCCATTCAGAAATAAAAGCCCATTGATTTCCACTCGACACCGTGACAGCTAGTTGATTTTTTAAACTTGATCGTCCATGTTAAATCCTGCTCTCAGGAAGCACAGATGAGGTCAGGGTTACCAAGAATGCAAGAGCAGCCTCTGCACCCTTAGAAATACTCATCTGTGCTACAGTGTAAAAATCAATACTTGTTTACTCAACTCTATGAATAATAGAGTCTTGAATGTAAATATATAATTTATGCAGACAAAATCTATAGCAGGGGCTGAAGTGAGTCGCAATAACTTCCCTGTTCCCTATATCCGTTTTAATAACCCCCTGGGCATCTGTGATGCATTATCCGACCAAAATGCGTCCTCAGCCCGGCCTCCCCGCAGGCTGATTGTAATGAGCACCTTCCTGCAGGGATCCCTGCAGGTTTAGGAACAACGAGCAAGTGCCCCAAGGATTCCCTGGCGTGGATGCTCGAGTCGTTTCCTTGCTGGGGGGAATCCCTTGAGCGCTGTGTGTGGGACCAGTCGGGGGACATCCAGATCGGAGACACAGGTCCCGCAGTTGCTGTGACATAACGGTGTAATTAAAAGTCGTAGCAGGCTTATTAGCCCATTAGGGAAGTCTGGCCACTGTAGAGGGCCAAAGATATGCCTACCAGTGTGCGGCATCTCTGACTTTAAAAGAACCAGACCCGAGCTTTACAGATGTAATTTCTTGCCTTTGCAGAGCAGCCTCCCCCTGCTCCCCCCGCACAGGCTGCTGTCAGTGCCCGGGGTGGTTCAGAAGAAGTGGCAGAAGCGTGAGCACTGGGAATTGCCCTGTTGAGCAAGGATTTCTCTCCCTTTCTGCAAAGAGCATGCCCTATGGAATCCCCAGACCTTTGTCTCCCTGCCTCCCTGTTACGCTTGTGGCTCTTCTCTATCAAAACGATGCAGCAGGAAAAACCCTGGGCTCGTTATGTGCTGCCACACACCAGCACGAAGCCATCGCTGGGAAGCACCGGCTTCAGCAAGGTTTGAATCCAGAGCAGGGGTAGGAGGCCCTCTTGGCTCTCTGGGAGCTGTCCCATCTTATTTTCCTTTCTCTATATTTAATTCTTTGGGGGAAAAAAAATCACAGTCATTTAAGTCTCACTTTGAGCCACTAGCTAAGAGCATTCCTGAGTTTGTTTCAGTTGAACAGGTTCATTGCCAAACCTTTTTCTCTAAGCATGTCAGTTGGAGTAGGCTACAAGCCATTGCTTGGGCTGAATTGTGTTCTTTTGGTTTTGTTTTGTTTTGCTTTTATAAAGAAAAGGATGGGTTTTGTCCTTTGTAGCAGTTACGTGATTGTATTTCTAGGTCAGGTCTTTATGTGTAGTCACATGAAGTTTCAATTTGGACAAAACACCCAATAAGGTTCTTGGTGTTTGATGCTGTTATGATTAGAAAGTTGTCTTATCAAATTTTATTTCCAATTAAAAAAATTGGATGAGCTCTCAGACTGAGACCTTCGGTGTTATTTTTAGCCTACAACTAATGAACCCCTGAAAATAGGGTGTATAATGAAAATACAGTGATTGGTTCTGCTGGGATGGTTGGGAAAATACATTAGCAGATCAGAAAGGGTAATAAATCTTCTGTCACAACCTTCCTCATTAAGCTAGATAATTTGAAATTGCCTCTAGTGTATTAAACAGTTCATTATTTTTTAGGGGAGCAACACGCAAGACAAAAGAGTAGTGTTCTTTTAATTGATATCCAACGCCTGAAAAAAATAAATCAAGCAAATTTAGTCAAGAAAAATCAAGCTGAGCACTGGGCGTGTGGCTATACAACTTGTTCAGAGCCATCCAAAACTTGGTGTCCTCTAACTTGGGGAAGGAGGAAAGGTCTCTCGAAAATATTTGGGGGGTGAAAGGGGCAAGGGGAAGGGAATAACCCTACTAAATTCAACATAGTGTTTCTCTCCACCAACACATTTGCAAAATTAGACAGATAATGTCAGGTTTGTGGATATTTGTCTAATAATAAAAGAAGAGCCCTCCTCTCCAAACTTAATTTCTTTATTTTATCAGTACCCTAGTGTAATTCCCAAGGCATCTAATAATTCAAATAAGCAAAGGGTGCCTTCAAGCCAGGGAAAAAGTGTCTGTAGGAGCTCAAAGGGTAACCTGAGTGGGAAACTGCAGCAAGAAAGGGGAATCTGGGGTGTCAGCTGAACTGAGGAAGGAAGCCCATGCCAGGGCGCAACAGAGACCTTTCTCTGTGTACCTGGGCATGACTTCTCATCAGTAAGAATGGGAAACCACCACCCTCATGTTTTTGGCAAGGAATATCATTGTCTGATCTTCAGCCTCCCCCAGAATTCCTCACTTTTCAGGACACCTTTGGCCTGGCAAGCGGCAGGATGAGGACAAGCTGGAGGCTTTTCTCTTCCATACCTTTACAGCAGAAAAATGCTGGCACTAGACTAGGAGATGTCTGAGATCTGGCTGCCGCCAAGGTAACGCTGGGTTAGCGAGTGGGACATCCTGTCATTTTTACGCTCCTGTCATTTTTATATGCTCAGAGCCAAATTACCTCTGGTGTAATGCTGCTGGCTCTAGTGTCCTTGTACACAAGTAGTCTTGGTCCTGTGCCCAAATGGGGGGCAAATGTGAAGGGGAAATAGGAGAATATTTTATTGGGGAAGCTATACTTGAAGGTGGCACTGAGATGGGGGACTTGCCTGTTGTCTCTTTTACGTCTTCCTATGTTGATTTCCTGAGAACACACACATTTATTAACATGAGCCACGCTTCCTATTTGAGCAAATGCCTCTTCCCCAGTCCTCCTCTCCTCCAAGCAAAACAAAAAAAAAATCAGCTCTCACCCCTTTCCTGCCAGCCCTTCTGATGCATGAGCAATGCTTGGTTTCTGCTGGATATCCCCTCCTGATGGGATCTTCTCCTAGCACAGGTAAGATCTGCTGGGGAACCGGAGTCACCTGCTCCCAGGTGCTTACTGAGCCAGTAGCTGTGTCCCTGCTCTTTAATGTCCTGTCCTACCCCCAAACTGTATTCTTAACTACCTTCATGCACACACTGTAATCTAATAGCACTCCAGAAAACACATTTTGGAATCTTAGTTGTAAAACGTTTGGCCACATTAGAGTAGAAATTATTCCAGAGGAATTTGTCTAATGTTTTATAAGCTAAAAATGGCACATTTGTTATCACATAGATAACATATGGCATTAGCAAATTAAATTCAATGTTGCAGCAGCTGTGATCACAACAGAGTGTAGCTTATCCACCTTAACCTGAAAAGCACAGTGGTAAGAAGTCAAGCAGAAAGCTCTATCCCTCTTTCCACCTCATATTGGCTGCAGCACCACCACACACATCCAAAGTTCTTTCACTTCATCTGCCAGTAGGTGCTAGAAAACAGATCCTTCGGCTTCATCATATGTGTACTCTGACACAAGACTTTAACAATGACTTCTCTATTTTGATATAAAAGCAGGACATGCGACTGGCCATGCCAGGCTGGGCCGAGCGTCATCCAGCCAAGTAGCCCACTGCCAACAGTGGCCACCAGCAGGGGAGAGTCGCGGAGATAGTGGCCAGCCCAGTTCAGCCATGTGTACTTTCCTTGTCTCTAAATCAAAATAAGCATTAGTAATGGTAAAAGTGTTATTAAGCTATTTTGAATGAGACACTAAATGCTGTTTTTACAATCTAAATGCAACAGTATTTCTGAATTTCTAACAGTGGGGAGGTTCATTGCAAAGAACTGACTGCAACTCAGTGAATGAATGAGCGTACACCACCAAAAATGTGTATTTAATTAATTTGCCAATTGCAGTTTATTTTTCATCATGAAAACACATTTTAGCAGACATGCCATATATATTTTGCTTAAAAGAAAAGCAATTTCTAGCAGTGTCAGACCTAACTACAATGCTGGCTGTTAAATCTTTAGAGACGGAGAGTCCATTCATTTTTAGTGCACTTCAGCACAATCATTCTGGAGCCTGATCCTGCAGTCCTTACTTAGTTCCTTCTAAGGAACTTCTAAGTTCCTTGTTCTAAGGAACAAGCTGCTTGTTCCTTAGAAACGGTTTGTGTGATTAGGAGCTGCTCATAAGTTTAAAGAGCAATGTGCTTGTTTTTACCTCCTCTTACTTCATTAAACCTGCGGTTCACACGGCAGGGCTGCGGGAAGGCCTCCTGTTTGGGGAGTTGCTTCTTTCTGCTATTTTGGCAGCACATCTTGTTGTTTTCTCAGGATGTGTTTAGCCAAAGTAGGGCTGAGGAGGGAGTGTGATGCAGTCCAGGACGAGACTGGTTTTCTCAGGTCGCCAACCGGCCTGGACCCTGGGACGCAGGGCTGAAATGTTACCGAGGAAGTGTTATTCGTCTTCGTTATTTGTGTCGCAACAGCAGCTCGATGCTGATACCTCGTTGTTCGAGATGCTCGAAACTAAAGCAAGGAGATGCTCCATGTCCCGAAGAACTTCAAGTCTAAGCATAAAATAGGGAACAACACGTGAATACAGCAGAGGTGCTGGAGGGAGGGGGCTCTGCAACACTGGCATTAACCAAGTCTGGGGCAGCAGTCACGGGATGTGGAATCAGAGGACGGGAATTTCCCGGAGGAGGAGGAGAAGGAGCTCCTGCCAAGCCGGGCGGCAGACTGCAAGCGCCCATTCTGCTCAGCTGCCTCCAGCACAGCCCTGGGGAGCATGAAATAACGCAGCAATCTGTCCTCGGGTGCCGTGATACTGCTCCGGTCGAGCCCAGCGTATTTTGCAATGCACTTTATCACAATAGCCAGTTCCCTTTCTTTCTAAATGTCTGTGTATGAGGAGTATTTCGGCTAATTAATTAGGATGCAGTCACCCCCAGGGTGGGGGGGAGAAGAGCTTACCATGGGGATTCTCAACCTCCAGCCAGTATCAGGGACATCTGCGGGGAGGAGGAGCGCTTGCCCCAGGCAGGGGGAGCTGGGGTGGCACAAAATGCCCACTCACACATGAATTCCATGAAAAAAATCCAGTGCTGGATTAACCGTCTTTTTTTTTTTTTTTCTTTTTTTCTCTCCTCACTTTGCCCTGCTTCAGTGAGAACTGCAGAGGGAAACCTGCACAATGACAAACCCATGACCCAAAGGCAGCCAGGCGGATACTTTCCCATCTCAAGGCTAATATAAAAAGCCCCCAAATCAGTGAGGGAACTTTGACTTATATGAACAGGCTCATTATAACTTATATGATCAGGCTCATTCCAAACCTTCTGTTATCTCACTTCCAATTTACCACTGAAATGTCTGTAATTCTCCCTGGGGAGACTTTCTAGTATTTAAACAGCTACTCCCCTGCATAATTTCTTCCTGTTTTCATAAGAGAAAGAGGAACTGTGAACATTATGCTAAATGCCTCAAGAATCCAAAGGATAGAGATTTTCATGGAATTTTCTGCATTTACTGTCATTGCTAGGGATGTGACTGGAAAGAACCCCAAGGTTAAAAAGTTCAAAAGTTTGTGTTTTCTTTTCTTTTTAACGACTCTCGCTTGAAATTATCCTGACTTCCATTCATTCCAGCCACATTTGCACTTTAAAGGAGCTCTGTCAGACAGATATTAAAAATATTTAAGTCACTTTTATTTTAGGAATCCTTCATACTTTGGTGACTATTGACTTGTCAAATCCATTTGACCTAAAATATCATGGAAGAAGCACATTCATGGTATGTTTATTAGTTAAGAAGTCTTTCCCAGGCTAATCTGTTTTTCCGGCTGTACTCTTCCAGCAGGCTGATGGAAAAATAAGACCCAAAGAAGGAAGTGAATTCTTAACAGTGGTCATGCAAACTGCTTTATTCTCATGGCATTTTTGCATGGCATTAGCAACTAAAAGGCACCAGTTCAGCACAGCACTTAAGCTATTTGCTGAATCAGGGCCTGAAAGCTCAAGAGAAGGAGGAGGAGGAACGACATGGGTGTTATTCCCACAGATTTTCTCAGAGCAGTAAATGACTATTAGCTGATGCAACAAGATTTACCATATTGCAGTTGCAGAGGATGAGATGGGGTAGCCCAAAACTGACAACACAACTGCAGCCTTCAAGTCCCTGTCTTCAGCAGGGAGGGGAAAGGTAAGATTCAAGACCTCAGCCCTTTTTGACCCTGCACTTTTTCTTCTAACTCCATCCGATACATTTTTCTTGATAAATCTCTTATTACTGTTTCCCTAATGCATTACTGTGTAGGACGTGTATCTATAGAAACATCCACATTGCTGTTGGAAAAAGCTAAAACACCAAATGAGGGCAAAGCTACTCTTAGCAGGGTAACTTTTTTGGTAGCCAAGACATGATGACAGAGGGGACATTTCTTGGTCATGGGTCCTAGCATGTCACCGCTGTAAGAAGCAGTACTAACGGAGAGGGGGAAGGCACTACACTCCCTCAGCCACACCATGTACCTGGTAAACGTCCACCCTGGTAAATGGTAACTTGGTCTTCATCTGGAGGAATTGGGGTCAGATGGCTGGCTTCTGCTGAGCTGCTAAGAAACACACAGGAACTCCCAGATGTGTGAGTAAAGTCCATGGGAGCCAGCCTCTCTACCAAACCTTGTGCAAGCAGAAAAAAAAAGCTTAGCCTGCATTGCCACGCAGCTCTAGGTCAGATCCGGATGTAACCCTTTCCACACGATATTTTATACCGAACGCTCATGTTAATAATTCATCACACGCCCTCCAGTAGCACCTTTGTCATATCACTGCCTTACAGATCCTTCACAAGCCCAAATGATCCTTACATGCATCATTCCCTGAATTACTACAAGCCATTTGACTGTAAATGGGTTCTTTGGCACCAATCAGCGGATCATTGACCTTAGCAGTATGGCTATGCCATCAATATACATCTGAAGCAGAGACATGAGCAACTTGGTATTGAGCAATTAATTTCACATATAGAAATGCATACGTAAGTGGCTGTGCAAAACTGGAGATCTCAAAGGCCCCCAGAGGGTTTGCAGAGGAAATGCAGCATGCCAGACAGAAAAAGTGCCTGAGCACAGAAGCGTCTCTAGATGAACACGCAGGTCCCAAGTGCTTTGCACACAAAGACAAAATGAGGCACGAATATACGGCCACGAATGGCATCACAGGGCGGTGATGAAAAACTGAGTGATGGAGTGTTAGCAACCCAGGCCTATTCTTCCTGCTCAGAGCTGCTCACAGGATCACAGAGATACTCAGCAGACATCCTATAGCATGAGGGATTCCTTCTAGTAGTGCTGGCCTTGCCTCCCCTGGGTCTCCAGCTACGGAAGAGGACAATGCAGAGGTAAACCCCAGGCTGCCGACTGCTGGGGCTCAGAGGCTTTGCAGGGGGGAGGATTATTTCTTTTCTCTCTTCTTTTCTGAAGTATCTGGTTGCCCACTGTCACATGGGACTCGATGCCAGCTGGACCTTTGGTTTGTGCCACTGTGATTCTTCTTAAGTTTTTCCACCCGAGGTGTGTGTGCGTGCCTGTGTGCATCTACAACGCTTAGAGAATCTGGGCCGGGGAAAAATCGACTCTGCCCTCACTGCCAGGCAAAACCTTCATGGATCAGCGGCTGCTCACCTCTTCCTCCCTCTCCAAAAAAAGAGCTTCATTTACACCTGCAAGATTAGAGCAAAATAAAATAAGGGGTCCTTTTATTTGCCTTTTTATCTTTGAGCTTTTAAAAGAAAGTTTTCCAGCTTGTCTCCACATTACTGAGCACTTGAAAATGCGATGCTTCAGAGAATAGAGGGCTGTAGTTTCATATTTTCATCTGCCTGTAGGAGCTGTGGCTGTAAGCCAAGCAGCAAATGTCACAAAACTCATTGAGAGACTGAGGATTGCAACACCAGACCCGGAACCAAAGCTTGCAATTGGGCAGGGGAGGAAGGGGGAAGGGGAGAGCAGAAAGAGATTGGTAAAGGTTTGGATCCATGAAGAAGGCAAAGGGAACTGGGGTTCTCTGTTTGGGGTTTGGGCCTCTCTGAGAGGACAGACAGTTAGGAGGGTTTCATTGGTGTCACACAGTGAGGAATTTGCTAATTCTTATTCATTAAAGAACAAGAAGAAGTGAAGATAACTCTCTCTACCGCTGCCAGATATAATCACTAACTCTAAAATCTGAAAACAAGCTCATGCAGTAGCATGACGCATGATCAAAGCTCTACATATCCACCACCGTGTAAAGAAAATGTACCCAAAAAATTCACTCCTTGTCACAGAACCCCCGTGCGAGAACCTAAGTGACTGTCAAAGTGCCTTTAATGACAGTTCACCTGCTCATAATTTCACAACAAGCAGGCAGCAGTGCTTCCTTTCCAGTTCAATCCAGTTTATCACATCTTCTCAATAGGGTGCATTTGCCATCCCAATGCACTTTGAACCAGTTTTATGATTTTATCTTCATGGCAACAAGCCTCTGCCTTGAGAAAGAGCACTTATTAACTAGAGACAGCGTCATTTTCAAAGTGATTTATTTTATGAGGGTTTTGAAATAAATTATCAGTCGGTGATTGGCCATAGGGGAAAAGCGTATAAAAGCTTACCACATGCATTGAACATACCATCTGGTATCCTTTAAAATCTAGCTTCAGGGTGGCTCAGCTAATTCTTCAGAGCGCATAATGTTCACAGTGTACAGTGAAGCGTGAATATAAAGGCAGAGTGACATAACCCAGCAAGAACCAACACTGCAACTGAAGCTTAGTATCTTATATCTCACTCTTCTAGCCCATCTTCAGAGACTGGCATTTTCTTAATGAAAACTGATGTTACGTTCCATAATTTTAATCTCATTAAAAAAGTAAAAGCAAATTCTTTTATTTTCTGGTTGGATAGAAAAGGGATGCCTCCACTATGTCTCGGATTTCCTCCTTCTGACTAGCTGATGTAAAAGCAGGAGGTACAAAAAAGATACTATTATTGCTCCTCTGAGTTTATTGTCTGTGGCATGCACTGCCCTCTGGGTGCAATAAAGTTTCCTGACTCTGATGTTTGTCACATTTCAAAATCTCTATTATTGTCCCTGAAAAGTACTAAATCTGACTTGTTGGAAAGCTAGGAACTGAAATCCAGTGATGTATAAGTGACAGTCCAACAGGAGAAATCCAAATGCTCATGTTGTCTATGTTCCTGCATTCCCAGCAAACCTAAGACCAATGCACTCTTGAATGGTATTATTTTGCTTGTAGTACAGAATTAAAAACTTACTTGAATTATTATCTATTGCTCTAAAGCAGACAGGCCCAATTTTGCCTTTGAAGGCCGAAAAAGATGTTGACTCACTGGAGGAGGGAGCTCACTGATATGGCTGGGGGGCTAGAGTGTACGACATATGAAGAGAGGCTGAGGAAATTGTTTTTCAGCTAGGAGAAAGGGGAGGAAGGATCTCACTGCAGTCGCCAGGTACCCAAAGGGGGGTCACAGAGCAGACAGATGCTTCTCAGAGGCACCTGGCAAAAGGACAAGCAACAACAGTCGCGAGTCACAGCAAGGTTAAGTCTGACTAGAGGCAAGGCATAATGATGGTATTCACAGTGACAGTATTTAAGAACAGGACTGAATGTCCAGAGAGGTTGTGCAATCCCCGTCTTCAAAGATACTCAAAACCCAACCCAACACGGTTTGAAGCTAGCCCTGTTTAGAACAGGAGGTTAGATCACAGGTTCTTTCCAACCCAAATATTTATATGATGCCAAAGACAAAAAAAAAGTGGCCTACCCTTGTAACGCAGAGGCAATGGGTCCTGCAATGTGGACCTGTAATGAAGACCTGCCTTCACACTATGACATGACACCCCCTTTCTGAGTAATTTAAACAACACCGTAGCAGGTCCCAAAATGGAGGCATGGAAAATAATGCCTCTTACTAATTGGGAGCCAAATTTCTTTCACACAGCTTCCATTGTCTTCCTTCAGAATTGCAAGCAAGCTCTCAATTTGTAATTTCATCCCAACTTTTTTTTCCATTGCATAATTTAGAGTGTAAAGTAACGTCTTCCAATAGGATGTGGCCAGGGCTTGGTGTTAGGCCCCCCGAGTGCTATTCCTGGCACTAAGATGGATCAATTGCACATGCACACTAATTATGTGAAGTTGCATCTGCAGTTCTTTTTACAACCTTCAGCATACACATACACACAGAGAAAGAGCTACATTCGCCTGAAGGAGCAGCAGGCTGTGTATACAAATAAATATCTGTACAAAAGTGAATCATCCTTTCTGTTTCTGCAGCAAGGGGACACATGTATTGCACATCGGGTGAGCCTGACATCAAGGTCGGCGAGGTCGGCTGGTAAGGTTATTGATGGAAAGTGCTGTCGGGACCTGTCACAGCCTCTGTTTGATATTTAAGGTGAGGCCTTAACCATCGATGGCCTCATGTGTGCTCATTAATTAAGGTTTCTAACTACCAGATTGCTCAGGAAGAAACAGAAACAGCGTGCTCCAGGGACTCCTGCTGTCACCACTGGCAGTCCAGGACATGGCAGCAAGTGCCCATGACGGGGCCTCTCAAGCATGGAAAAGCGAAGGTTCACTGAACCGCTGTGCATGGTGCACAGCTGGGAGGAAGATTGATTTCGCTATTATTTGCTCATTTTTCCCTACGAGGCCAGGCCAGAAGTGCCGTTTCTACACGATCTCCCAGTGATTGCCATACTTGGAAAGGCAATTGTGAAAGAACTGTGAAGTCAGCCTAAATTTTCCATGGCGTTTAATTAAACTCTGAGTGAGCTGATTAAGTGAGTTACCATGCCATCGTGGGACTGGGTCCACAGTGAATACCCGTTCAGGTTAGATAGTAATGATTTATGAAAATAAATCACTAAAAATAATGTATTTTTATGCCTGTTGCTGCTACTGTGACGCCTGGGGCCCTTTCCTGCTCATTTTTCCCAGTCGCTCCAGAAATGGCTGAATAATGACCTTGAGAAGTGCAAATAGATACGCATGGGCAAGGGAAGGGACGGGACACGACCAGCGGCACGCGCTCGGCATTGCCCGCGCTCAGGCCTCTGCTGAGTTTAACAGAATTACCCGTGTATGCAGATGCTTGCAGGATTAGTGCCATAGCTCGGAGGGGCAGGGCAGGAAAATGATGCTGTATATTTAGCAGCCCTTACCACGAGGGTCTGAGGTATGCGGGCAGAGGCAGTTATCTAAGAAAGCCTGCAAAGTTTTTGGGTGCGTCCGAAAACACCCGACGGGCGTGAAATGCGAGAATTGGACATTTTGTGTAAACGCAAAGCATGACTTTTAAGTACGATTCGGTGGGNGGGGGCGGCACGAACTCGGCGGCGCGTTCCCGCCCTGGGCGCCGTGAGGGGCAGCGGCCGTTGGCCGGCTCCTGTCAGCGCGGCCACGCGCCGGGGGCGGGAAGGCGCCACGTGACCGCGAGGCCGCGCGGCGGCAAAAGGGCGGAGGGG
>VXAA01004513.1:788142-810023 GCA_013399115.1 Anseranas semipalmata | reverse complement strand
TGGCGTAGCGTACGGGTAACGGCGGCGGTTGCTGTGCCTCGGCTCGGGGAAATGTTTTGTGGGTTTCTGTTTGCGGTATATGGGCGTCATCTGTAAGCGGCTGTGTAAATGAGTGTGCGTGGCGTGCAAATAGCTGTTTAACTCAAAGGTTTTTCGTTAAAGACAGTCTCAGGCCAGTTTTCCGTGGCTTGTGAGAAGTCGATTCATTTTGTCGAATGTTGCTACGCTGAAGGTAGGTGACTTATGGGGAAAGCTAGCACAGTGCAATATCGAAGAGCACATTTCCTGGAGACAAAGCTACTTATCTGACAGGTTTCATCTGTGAGAGAGCTTTCTTTGAGGTGAATTCCACAGAAAACAGTACTGACCTGATGTTGTTTGTTCAACCTTTTTGTCAGTAGATGTCAGCAACAGAGGTTCTTTATTTTTTTTTTAATCAAAACAAAAATGACACACCCTGAAGCTTCACTTCCCTAGACCAATGGAGACCAGTGACTGATGTAAAAATGTGTGCTGAATATCAAGCTAATCCCATAAAGCACTTCAGATCCTTCTGAAACTTAAGTTCATCCCAGTATGCCTTAACAGTGCTAAATCAAGAAGCAAAAGATACCAGCTGTATCCATGGAGCGAGGCTTTGTCCTGAAAAGCAGTTATCCTGGAATAGATCCTCTGTGAAGGAGCAGAAAGGTGTGTGCTTCTGTTCCTCATTGTTGAGACTAGCACTGGAATATGACACACGGTTTTGATGTTGCTTTAAAAACAACACAGTTGAAGAGGATGTTTGGTAGTTACTCGCAGTTCGGGTCATTCTGGCTCATCCGAAACAAACCAACAAAAAAGCTGATAATTGCTGAGTATATAGCATTGATAGGAGAACACAGGTATCCTTTAAATAGCCTTTTCAACAGGAAGACTTGCAAAGAATTGATAATTGGAAGGTAAAGCTAGAAATAAATAATGCACACTTCTGAAAGCAAGGATAACATGATGAAAATGGACTACATGGCTCTAAAGAAAGTTTAGAGGCAACTATGGAAGATATGTTTCAGTTTTTGTGAGCTGCTGGGCTAACGTCTTCTGCAGGATTCGCAGGGTAGGATGGTGCAGACAGGAGTAATCTTTGGCAGTGGAAGCTTGCAGTTCTGAGCTGGTTTTGTACCGCAGCTGGCGCAAAAACAAGCCACCTCAGAAGTGATAAAGATTTGCTGGTCTTGGAACCATCTGCTTGTGATGTGGCGACCATCAAAAGTGATTAGGTCTCATCTTGGTGGGGAGGCAGCTGTGAAGCTGAATGGCCTGTCATATGTGGAAAACTGGAACAGATTACAGTGGCTGTGTACTTCGTATATTATGGCTGCATGTTTTACTGGCCTTGGAAACTGCTGAGACCTCTGCTTGGAAGAATTGCTTTTTCTGGTAGTTGATAATTTATAGCAAATGCACTAACACGCATCGTTGTTCTTGATTAGATCTGTTTTGAAAATCTGAAAACTAAAAATCCTACTTCTGCTCTCTTTTCTATCAAAACAGACATGGGAAGGAGCAAAAAGGTCACCAAATCTAAAGTAGCTGCTAACAATGTAACCATTGTTTTTTTCTCTTCAGTCTGTTTACCATTTACATTTATTCCCCCGAATAACAAACGTGTAGGTCAGACTAAGCAGTTGCACGGTACGTAAGTGCACCAGCGCGGCTTCTGAAAAGGCCTTAAAGATGGGGAAAGGACAGTTATAAAATGTTGGTGCTTAATGCCTGGAGGTAGAAGCTGCAGGAATTTGCATATTTTAGAAAACATTTAGAAGCTGTCAAAGATTTGGTCTGTTTTCCATTTTATCTGTATAGCTATGTTGGGTAGTTATACTTATGTGGGCAGAAATCTTGTTGTAGATGAGGTTATGCTGGTAGGCATTAGTCATGTTACAGTGACAAAAGAGCTCTTTGCTGATAGAGCCATGCCACCCAGTGGAAATGCAGCAGAGCCTGTTGCATCTAGAAGGCATTTTCTCTGTGTTTAGAAGATAATCTTGGAGACAGGAACTAAATCTGTCACGTCAAGCGTTCGAAAAATGCCATACAATTGAAAAATTGTGAAAGCAGTGGATGCTTAGTTTTGAATAGCTTTAGCAAAAGAAGGAAAAAGTGTTTGAAGCAGCTCTTTCTAATGGGGGCCACTGGGGACCGGTCATGGAGACAAGCCAGGGAGGGCAAGAGCATGGGAAAAATGCTGCTGCATCCCTCAGTTTGTTGGGTTGGAAGTGAGCGGAGAGGATTTATAGCTGAAAAAACATCGCGGAGCTGTGTTATTGTGGAAGCTGAAGGATTTAGTATGCCACATGGAGCGTCACGCTTCCAGAAGTGGGGTTTTCACAGACCTCTCTGAAAATTACCGCGTATTTCAGTTGGTCTTGAATGCTGTTGAATTAGCCTGCTAATTAGGTAGAATTAGCCTGCTAGTGGTGCGTAGGAGCGCTTCTCGACCTGTCTCCAGCCTGCGGCGTGGAGCCCGATAGGCTTGCTCGTCGTGCCTGCTGGACTCCTGTCTGTAGACTTCTTCTGTGTCCGGTTCCTGGGTCGGTGCAGTGGAAGCCCTCCATGCCAAGTTTCAATTCACTCTTCAGGATAAAGGATGAGAGATTGTGCTCCTAGATGCTTTCCTTTTTGTTTTTTTTTTCCACCCCCGAGACATTGGTGATCTCTCTTTGCCTCCCTTCAGTTTCACACTTCTGGCCCTGCGCGTTCTCAGCGGTGGCTGAGGGATGGTGCCCTGAGCAGCTCATCTGGAGCTGGCAGGCTCTGTGCTTCGGGAAAGCTGAGGATGTTTCCAGGGGCGGCGGCCTTCAGAAAACAAAGGAAATCTTATCTTGCAGCGAAGCAGATGCAAGCAGGACTTGAGTTCTAGTGCTGCCAGTTCTGTAGTCTTTCTGCTCCCTGCCAAATTACTTAAACCCCTTGAACCCCCCTCCTTCCACTCGCTCTTTCTTCCCCCCCATCCCCAGGAAAGAATAATTTGAAATAGAGTTTAAATGTGACAATATAGCGCGGTAAAATGTCTGTTAAAAGAACTGGCTTTTTTCTGCACGTATTAGTGCTTGTGCAGTGCTCTTCCAGGAAAGCTTCAAGAGAAAATGAAAGTCAATTTGCTGACCCTGCCGCTTCTAAAAATCTACTCGATGTAATGCACTAGCGTATTTTTCTGAAATCGTGAGCCCGTGCATGACCAGTGGGAGCTCTAAAGTGTACTAACTTGGAGGTCTTCTCTCTGACGCTCATTTGTGAGCATGCGAATGCCTGCGGCGATACTTCCACAAACATAATTGATATCTCTGTAAGGTTGTGATTGGAATTCAGCGCTGTGCCACTTGAATGGAATATGGATTCTAGGTGTAAGTACAAATTAGTTCGCATGGTGTCTGAATGTGTCTGATAGTAACAATTTATTAAATGAAGGCGGCAGTACACAGATGAAATGGATGTTTAAAAAATGTCCCCAAAGTAGGCCATCCTGTCTGCAGAAGGATCCTTGACATGCTTGGCATTGACTCAGTTATGCCAAATGTTGCCAACAAATGTTGCTCTAGTCTGCTTGCCAAAGTAAAAGAGCCACTAAATCTCATTATAAGCTATGCTTAGCTGCAGGTTTTTTTTTTTTTTGTAATAGTCATGTAGCAGAATTGTTTCCTTAATTTTCGTGGCACAGAAATATTTTGAAATTATCAGTTGATAAATATTGGGGATATTTGTTGGTACTTTGTAGTCAGGCCTGTTTCAACTGTAGTCATCCACCACTTCGACGTGAATTTTGTGATGGATCATGGGATTTTCTTCCGAGTTACCCCTTGGGTCTGTTTCCTCTCTTCCTTCTCTCCCTTGCAGCATATGTTCTAACTTTCTCTGTGGGCTTTTTTCAGTCTCTCGTAGGTGTATTTTTTCAGTTGGTCTTATCCATCCCATCTCTTCTTCTGCCTAAAGAAAGGATGATTCTCTTGGCCTGTTGTGGTGTTGCTTTCTGTTCAACAGGTTTTTTTTTTGCATATGAATACATGTGCATGCACATTTATGTAAAAAGCTATTTTTATACTTGTCTATATTAATGAGTTTTCTGTATTTTGTGGGTTATATCAAATAGCTTCTGTGTATAGACGAACAGAACTACAGTGCCAATAAAAGGCAAGTGTTGATTTCTGTTCATTCACCAGTTTTTGCAATAAACCACTCTCAACAGTTTTAACATGAGTGGTATCTGTTGAAGAGAAATTGGACTTCTTCTGGTAGATGCCTCTCAAACGCCTGAGCTCTTGAGAGGAGCAGAGTACACTTTCCTGGTAACGTTCAGTTGGTTTCTCAATTTTAAACAAATGGTTGTTGATCTGAACTGATTAAATACAAAGATACAGGTATTTGTACTTATTTGAAGGAACTGCTGCTGTTATAAGCCAATGTTGGAGCTTTAACAAGCCATTGTTTTCCTGCAAGTAGCCACTGACTTCCACCAGGGCAGTAACTTTGGAAGTAAACGTGTATTTTTTAAAAGGTTTATCCAAGTTACTAGGTATAACGTGGGGAATTCACTCTGTTTCCACAGGGGTTTGGTTGCCTGGCGTGATCATAAATAACTTGGGAAATGAGATGCACAGTGTCTTGTTGATAGGAAGGCACTCAAGAAAGTAAGGCTTAGGTAATAAAATGGCACATATAATTCAGTGTAGATAAATGTGATGTAATTCAGAGTGGAGGGATGTAAAGTGATGCATATAATTTCTTACAGAAAATGATGGGCTGACCCTTAACACTGAAGAATGAAGTATTGCAGCAGAAGTCAGTTGAGTAGTGAACAAAAAGCAGATCAAACGTTAAGAAGTATTAGGAAGGAAATAGAGGACAAACCAGAACATAATTATAGAACTGTATAAATCAATGATTCTCCCACATTTAGAATTCTGTGTGGTTCTTTCTTGTCATTCAGCTCAAAAGATACAAAAGAATTGGAGAAACCTCAAAGAGAAGCGGTGAGAATAATCAAAGGGATGGAGTAGGTGCTGCACAAGGGTCAATGAAATAAGCTACATCTCAGACTGGAAAAGGAACAACTAAAAGAAAACGGGGAAAAATGTACAGAATAATGAGCAGCATGGGCAGGGTGGATAAGAATAGACTTAATGATTCCTGCAGCTACAAGAATGAAGGGGCATCACCTGAGACTAGTAAGATCCAGGTTTAGAACAAAAAAGGGAGGTGCCTCTGTGTAACAAATAGAAGCCATATGGAGTTCCTCATCAGAGGATGTTGTAGGTACAAGGAGGAAATTAAACATGGTTGTGGAAAAGATTTTTTGAGTTATTCCACAGAAACTGCCTATAACTTAGTAAGTCTGAACGTAGTACATCTGAGCTTGAAATAGTTAAGCATTAGGCTGTCATCCCTGGTGTTCTTCCCTGTTAGTCACTGTTGAAGATGAAATGAGATGCTGAACTAAATGGCCCCTTGTCCAGACCAGTACTCTCAAGATTAGAGAACTGTGTAGATTGTATTAAAAAAAAAAAAGGTTAGAGAAGACTCTAAATATATGCACAATATTCAATATTTGCATTATAAACCTATTTGCCGGGGCTATCTGTACAGACCTCAACCCCTGAGATTGGTCAATGTTAAAAGTCAGGTTTAAACTATTCACAAGGATTATTTTTCATGGGGTCAACTTGGCAGTAGTAACTGTGAGGCAGTGGAACAGGCTGCCTGGGGAAGTAGCTGAATCGCCATCCCTGGAGGTGTTTAAAAGATGCGTAGATGTGGTGCTGAGGGACGTGGTTTAGTGGCAGACTTGGCAGTGCCAGGTTAACACTGGGACCTGATGTTCTTAGAGATCCTTTCCAACCTAAAGGTTGTATGATTCTGTATTTTGCATTTTGCTCCTCTTATGTTCCTCTGTCTTCTACACCCTCCCCTAAGATGTTCTGGTTGCACTGGGGCACCTGTGGCACTTTCACCTGCTCTTGGTCATCCTTTTAAGATTTCCTCACCTCTAGTCAGTATTTGTCAGTCGAACTGAGTGCAACTGCAGCCTTGTGACAGCTGCCTGTTGGTATGGCTAACAAAGATCAGCAAAGTAGGTCAGTTCTCATCGTGGTGAAGCTTCGGAAGCTCTGAGGCAGTTGCCTTCGTGGTAAGGTAGCCCATAACTCATTAGTCTCTATTTTCAACACTTCTCATAAGTGTTAAGAGGTTAGAAATGAGGCACTCATCAGTGACACCTTCACTGTGTCTCCATTCAGTTAAGGCTAGCTAGCTGAAGTCGGTGGAAGTAAATAGGCGCATCTACCACCTTTAGGGTGTTTTAAATCCATATATAGTTCTTTTGCTTCTGAAAATAATGTCTGACTGGGGGAGTAATCATGTTTAATTTTAGGGGCATTGACTTCACCTGCAAGCAGCCTGCCAGAACTTCTGAGTCCCAGTTTAGAAAAGACTGTGAATACTTCACAGGCATCACTGGATAGGCCACCTGTTTGGTATCGCAGAATGAATGTATGAATGCTTGTGTGTATGCAAGTATGAATTCAAGCATGAATACTAGAAATATTTTTTTCTTAGCGTTGTGACCCATTTACATTGTGTCGGTCCTGTCTTGAGATGAGACAGGTGGAGGCTGAAGTTTTGCTTTTTCGTGAGACCTGTGTCAAGGGGGAGGTATCTGGGTAGCTGGTGTCTGTATGGACCAGAGTCATTAAAATAGACCCACTGCTGAGAAGCACTGCAGTTAGACATCTGTTACAGTTTGAATGAGACAATTGTAGAATTTCTTACGAACTCTTGCTTGATGTACTTTATTTTCAAGAAATTTCACTTTATTTTACCTTACTTTTCAGCAAAATGTCTGGAACTGATGATTTTTCGGTAAGTAATGTTTTCTCGTTCCTGAAGATCCGCCAGTCGTTACTTCCTTCTAAAAGTTAAGACACTTCTCCGAGAAGGAGAGCTTACAGCTGGGAGATTATTTTCTTGGTATTATATGTGTTTTGCTCTTCAGCAGATGTAACAGTCTCTAGACTACACATATAAATCTGCTGAGTGCCTTGTGGGGTCTCTTCTGCTGCGATACTAACAAAGGAGCTGTGTTTTAATAGTGTCAGAATAGCAATAATGGAAACTTAGGAAAATTCTTTTTGGATTTGTACTGGAATTGCTTATTGCTGTGTGGTAGCTTGCCTTTTAGCTTTGGTTTTAGAACTGTGGCATGTCAGAATGCCTCTTCTCCCTTAATGACAGAAGCTGCACAAAAGTGAACGTAGTCATCTCTGTGCAGCAACAAACAGCTCCTTTCCTCCCATTTTGGCAACTGAAACACATATGTATATGGGTGAATGTGTGCAACCAGCGAGTCCAGTAGGCATTTTACGCTCTCACTGATGCTTTATCTCTTAGTTGGCAGATGCTTTACCAGATCAGTCGCCTGCTAAAACCTCCAAAGTGAGCAGTACGAAACCTGGTCAACAGCCTGGTCAGCCGCCCCAGGGTTGGCCAGCATCGAATCCTTGGAACAACCCGAGTGCTCCCCCTGCGGGGCCAACCGGACTGCCACCAAATACGTCCGCTTCCAGCGTGCCATTCGGACCTCCACCAACAGGAATGTATCCTTCAATGCCCCCCGGACCGCCTGCTCCATTTCCTCCTCCTCCTACCGGACCCTCTTGCCCTCCTCCTGGAGGTCCATATCCACCCCCAACTGTGCCAGGTCCTGTCCCACCAGGGCAATATCCTCCACCAAATATGCCCTTTCCAGAGCTTCCAAGACCTTATGGTGGTCCGACAGAGCCAGCTGCACCTCCTGCTCCTGTTGGGCCATGGGGATCCATGCCCTCTGGAGCATGGGGACCAACAATGGGAGGGCAGTATCCTGCACCTAGCATGCCATATCCACCCCCAGGGCCATATTCTGCTCCTACCCAGACTCCAGGGGCTGCACCAACAGTACCATGGGGTACGGTCCCACCTGGAACATGGGGACCTTCACCGCCAGGTCCATTTCCTCCACCCACAGGATCATATCCGGCTCCAGGACTATATCCTACGCCCCCTAATCCTTTTCAAGTGCCATCTGGTCCTGCTGGTGCTCCATCAATGCCTGGTGGTCCCCATGTGAGTATTTAATTTTTGGCTTGAATTACTTACAGCTTTATACTTTAAGCATGGCAATTTAGTAGCGTAAGACCTATTAACGCAGGTAAGGACTTTCAGCATGCCTGTCTTATCTATGTAGTCAGTGGAATAATAGCCAGTTTTCTACTTAAATGCCTAACTATATATACCAGAATGGTCAAATTATATCAAGTTGGAGTGTGTCTAAACATTGCACTACAGTGGTCTTCCACTACTTGGAAAGCCTTCTCTAAAAGACAAAAAAAAGAAAGGAAAAGGCTTGTAATAATTTTCAGAAAGAGAAAATATTCTAGTCTCTGTAGTCTAGAGAGATCACTTCTAGGGCACATAGGTAGGGAATATCAAATTGTAAAGATAAATTCTTAGCTTAAAAAAAAAAAAGATTGTAATTGTGGATTAACTGCTTTGTGAAAACCCTATATTGACGATAAATTATTGTCTCTTGCAGCCTTACCGTTGAATACATTCTGGGCAACAAAGTACTGTAGCTTTCCACCATCATCCACTACTTACAGAGATTTTTACAGTTTTTGTTTCAGTAATGTTCGGGGCTATGAAGAATACTTGCCTCTTGTATGTGCATTTGAGGTATGAAGGAGCAATTTGCATAAATTTAACTTGCTCATATGCTGGCATAATTGTTTGGTTTAATAAAATGAGTAACAAAGAGCAGAAATAAAACTAGGATCTGTAGTTCTTACTTTGGCAAGTATTCCTTGCAACAATGGGAATTGCCAAGTAAGGATTATAAAGAATCAGGCCCAAGGACTTAAAAATATAAATTCTTAAATTTCCATGAACGCTTTAAGTCTTGTTGCCAGACTTGTACTGGTTATTGAATGGATGGATAGTCATATCTTGTCTATTTTCAGGTTATTCTAAAATGTCAGAGTATTTCAAGATTTTTGTCAAGAAATCTAATTTTTGAACATGCTACAGTAGTTCAAACTAAAGAGACAGAGCATGTGAACTTGAAGGCTTTCTCAGCATTTTGTATATACTCAAAACAATTGCTCAGTCTGGGACTACAGAAGAGAAGATACGCATTTGAAATACTTGGTCTGACTTGTCAGCACACTGTTCATGTTCACAAACAGGCGTTTATGTGCAAACGAAATAACCTGGATGTGCAGTTAACTTTGAATCAACCGATGTGAGTTTCATGCATGCAAATAAGGGCATCATTTTGCCAGTTCTCATTCTGTGGTGGTTGGAAGTTTGGCTTGGTCTATGTAAAGAGAAATTGATTCCCACTTAGGTAAGGTACTTCCCTCTTTCTAATCTGGATTCTAGTCATTTAAAATTTGACTTGTCTGCTGGGTTGTGTAAACTCAGCAGACATTTTCAGGGTCCCTGGAAACTGAACTTGAGCTTAAAAGAACAAAAAACCAGTCTGGCAATTCCCTTCCCAGCAGTTTTTGGCATGGCGTTTAGTCCTATCAGCTACGAAGATCCTTTGTGCCATACTTATTGCCACAGTTGGGAACAAGCAGGTCTCATCGGGGCTCCATTGAATACAGTAATGGAGAAAAGTCCTCTGTTCTCAGCTAGGTGTCTGCATACCTCACTGAGTAAGTGTAATTTGGGAGTAATTGAATGTCTCGAAGCCTGTGCACTGCTGTGTAGCCGTCCCTCCTCCGGAGGGGCACTGCAGTAAGTTTTTATATTCTTGCCACATCTGTGCAAAGAGCATGCTGGGGGTTTACTGCAATGCTAGTGTAGCGTTACCAAGACACGCAGCCACGTGTCGGTAAGGAGCTCTGGAATTCTGTGTGGTACTTCATAGCCTAGATTTGACCATGGACGGTTTGTTTTATCCCCAGCTGGGGAGATCCTAACTTAGCCTCTGTAGGTAGAATTAGGAACAAATTTTGCTTAACATGGTAGCTCATTAGGGAGTCTTTGTGTCGTGGAACTGTGAAAGCAAGTTAATTCTCTTCCCATGCCTTATCATGGCTTCCTGCATGCATATGATGGACTTCTTAAAAACAAGTGGGGTGACCTGGTGGTGATGCTTGTTAGTTGTCTTAGCCTTTAAGGCAAAGCTCTGCAATATTTTTGCATAGGGAAGCAGTCAGCTGTGGCTGTTTTAATCTGTCATGAAAACTAATAGCAAAGGTACATGTATTTTTTTTTATTATTTTAGGAAGACACTACTGGAGCTGAACCAAAATACTTAACATTTCAGCGTAAAACCTAGCGCCTGTAACCCTAGGAATCGGAACCCAAAGTGCAAGTCTTTATGAACCTCAAATAAGCCCCCTTTGCCTCCCAAACAGCAGACTTGGCTTAGATCTTGGCAAGACTGATTAAAAATAAACACAGTAGAACACTGCCTACATTTGCTCAAGTGCTTTTTTTTTAATACCCGCAGCCTTAGTTTATTAAATCAATGTAATGAAAAACACTTATTCCAAATGGATGGATCATGCAGTTGCAGCACTCCAGTTTAAAATTGCACTGGTCATGTGTCTTTGCAGGGAATGGGAAGAGGTAGGAAAGGATGAAGCAAACGTAGCAAGTAATGGCTTTTGGAAAGGGGATTTGTAAACGTAACTAGACTTCTAGGTTCTTCCTGAAGTAGACAGGATTTATTACTGGAACATTTAGGCTAAAATTCAGTATATATGGGATGTTTTTCAATGTATATTCGTATTTCTTGAGGTCATGAAAACTGTTTCATAACCCCTTTGTTTTTGTGAGCAAAGTTCTTTGCATAGCAGTGAAAAGGGTATACCTGTTAATCTATTGTGTAAAAACTCAAGTTGTCACTATATACCGTGTAGTAACTTTATCACATGTTATGTCAAGTGTGAGCAACTTCTGGCCTGAAGCTTTTGCAATGGAATTTGTACATTTCTATGCATCACTTGAGTTAAATTGCTGAGAAGTTTGTTTTGACTTGTGCTTTGAGATTGACATACTGCATTTGTTTACAATATGAAATATAAGCAATCACATCTTTAAAGTATAGATTATCACCTGCTGCTGTATTTTCTTTAGATGAAACAAATATTGCTGTATGATAGTGAGAAGCTATAAATACAGGATTTGATATTTTTTTGAAAATGCTGTCACTTTTGTATAAGATTAGACATTAAACGTATTTTCAAGACTGTTGTGTTTACTGTTTTTCAATTACAGCTTTTGACATGCTTGTGTAGATTTTTGCCTTGAATGAATAGTAAAAATAGGACTTCCTTGATTTGCAAAGACTGAATATAAAATCAGAATTATTTGACTTCTGTGGTTTTTCCTCTTCCTTTTGTGACTTTTTTGCAGCTTATGCATAAAGCCTCTTAAGTGTGGGTGTGACCATGGCTATATTGTAGCACATGGGCCTCAGGTATTGCCTATTCATAAACCCTCTTGTTAACTAAGGGCGGGGGGGGACGGACACAACCTGGTCTTGCTTGTGCTAGAGGGGAGTGGGGCTTATTTTTAACCTGTGAAGAGTGTTTTTTTTTTTTTTTTTTTTCCCCCCTGGCTCTGGACAATTCCTATGCTTGATTGACCATGTGATTGTGGTAAGTGACCTGCAAACCAATGTTTTCATATGCTTGTCAGGAGTTTGATGGGAAAGGCTTGGCAGTGGTGTAACCCCAAAGTTTGGGCATCACTGCACTTATGTTCTTTGTATGTAGTCATTTGCAGAATGGCTCACACTGAGCTGGCCAGCACTGCTGCCTTTGTTTGCACCTTCACCTTTTCAGGAAAGTAAAGATGGCAGCAGAGAGCAGTGGAAAGTGGAAACAAGCTAAAAAGCCTTAGTTTGAATAGTCTGGATACAGATTCAAAAACAAGATGCTCTTGGAGCACGTGCACCAAATATGGTCCTAGGACCTGTTAATAGAACAATACAGTGAGTGGGCCAATGTTTTGTCTTAAATGTTCAGATGTGGGATTGTTCACTCTGGATGATTCCCCAAATGAAAATCCTCTCGCAGCTTTTTTGCATCGGTAGAGATGAGGACGTGACTATGCTGATCCAATGTTGTTAATTGCTTACTGCCCTGCAGACCCTAAAAACTTTTTGTTGAATTCTGGGGGAGCACCTGACAAGTGGTACTTACCTGCATAACTCTTAGGAGCACACTTACATTCGCAGACTCCCTGGATTACTTCTCTGAGGTGGTAAAGGTGTGCATGCTTATGCATGGGTTAGATCCATGATGTAGGATGTTTTTGTTATGGTCTGCCCTTGTGAAGGCAGAATACCAAACTTTCTCCGGGCAAGTTCAGACCCATTTCTGTGCACAGGCATTGATCACTGACCAGCCTGTTTAAAAACTGCATCCAGACTGCCCGCTTTGTGGACAGTTGATGTGAAGGTTGTCCTTAGCCTCTGCGTAGTGAGAGCTCTAGGTAAGGACAAAAGTTTTCTTTTTCATATATATTTCTCATAACTGCCTTTTGTATTGTTAAGCACAAAATTCCATACACTTCTTCAATTCTACACATTTCAAACAGCCATTATTCACCAGGCACGTCAGATTACTGTGCTACATGTGATCTGGCAAATCAAGAAGAACAAGTTTCAACCCATATGAGCTTCCAATCGGCTCGTAGTGCTGCAATATTAACTGTATTAGACAAGTGTAGTTGATGCTTACCCTCGAGACATCTGGAGAAGGCACAAGTGGACTTGGAACCAGGACTGCCCTGTGGGTGGATATAGGTATTTGTGATGCTGAGACAGGAGCGGTGAGCTCTGCGCTTGCTGTCTGGGCTCCACCCAAGCGTCACCAATACCTGGGTGTATTACAGAGGCTGCAGTACTGAAGCTCTTGGTCTGAAGCAGGATAATAGCTAGATGGACAAGATATTTAAATACTTTGCTTTTTTTTCCTGAATCCAGTTTTCCTAATTACATTTTCAAGGTAGCTGTAATGGGAGAATCAACTGCAACTCCCTCTTCTCTTGTAATTCAGCAGAATGAGTTAACTTGATCTAAAAATGCTTGTGCGTGTGCACATGCAGCCATTAGAGTGATAACACCAAGTTAATTTTTCCTTTTTGGTCACTATTGCTGGGCAATGTCTCAGGTATGTGGGAATACAATGTTAAAAGCTACATGCATTTAGGCAACACACTGTTGAAAGCAAGTACTCTGTTTCAAGAGAGACGCTGGCTGTTCAAATTGACCCAAGTGAAGACAGAAGAATGCTGCAAAAGGGGATACAAAAATCTATTTTAGTTTACAGTACAGTTAAGTCACAAGTTACACCCAGATAAGTAAAAAGGGACAGTCAGTGTAATAGTACAAACAGTTCTGGGGTATCTCTTTCAGAACAGTGCGCTCCCTGTTAAATGAGAAATTTGAGAGAGATAATAGAAATACCTCTGTCTGTCCCCTTTCCAACTTTCTTACCGCACTCAGCAGGGAAGTGCCATGCTGAGGAGGCAGCTGACACACCTTTTGACACATAACCCTTAAACTCTTGTGCCAAGCTGTGCCATCAACCATCAAATTTGTTCCTCCTGGCAGTAACCATGGCTTAAGTATGTGTCTTCCTATTTCTCTTCCCTCTGCCACCACCACCACCACAGTTTTCTTCAGGCCAGATGACTGATACAATCCAACATGGATCCCGCAAAGTGTTCTGCTGAATGGGGCAGAGCAAAATGCTGGTATTTGCAGAGAGCGATGTGAAGGGGACCATGGCCTTGGTTGGGAGAGCCTTGCATGAGGCTGTGTGTCAGTGGGAGCAAGCTCATTCAGAAGAGGAGCGGGAGCACATGTCCACCATCAGCGTTTGATTTCATGCTCTGCAAAGGAGCTAATTTCTCCATTGACCTAGACAGGGATCCTAGGGAGGATGAGCTATTTAAGTTATTGAAGGTTTGATCTTTGGGGAGTCTGGGTAGAAGTTGGGTGCCCTGCTGTGCCTTGTCCACATATGTTGGTGGAGAGCATATTTTAAAGAAAGCACCAGGTGGTATTGCTGCAATGCTAAATAAGGGCACGAGCTTAAGCAAGAGGTTCAGACCAGCAATAAGGAGAAACTTTCACCATGATGCCAGCCCAGCGTTGGAGTGGGTTGCCCAAAGGGGCTGTGCAGTCTCCATCCTTGGAGGTTTTCAAGGCCAGGCTGGATAAAGCCCTGAGCAGCGTGGGCTTGCCTTGGAGCAGGGCCAGCTCTGAGTCTTGGCTCGGGGGCCTGCTGGTGTCCCTTCCCACCCACATCACCCTGGGGCTCCCAAGGAATTTGTGCTCTTCTATGTCTGATTAAAAACAAACATGGAAGTTATCCTCTCTTAAATGCAAAGGTAACCAGTGACTGCAGATTTTATCTGTGATGTCTTGGGTTTACTCCGGCTAATTAATGCAGTGGTGTTCTGTGGTAGATTTATGGCTTCTCCATAGGAACACAGTATGTGCTAATAAGGGGTGATCTGTCAGGATACTGCATTTTACTAAGCTGTTAACAGATAATGAAAAGTAAAACTGTATTATGGTGCCTTTTCACAAGGATGTGCTTGATTTGCATTATGTGAAAAGCTTTATATAGTGCTTCGTACAGTAGAAATTGTTCAGAGTGGTTTTGAATCCTCTACCTTCTAATTTGCCTGTATTTTCTCCAGTTACAGGGCAATACCCTCCAGCACAGTGAAAGTGGCTGAATATCCTATTTTAAGTGTTCTTAGAAGTAGGAAGAATTAATGCTTTGATATCCTAGTGCTGCGTGTTGTACTGTACAAAACTAAAGTTCATTGGTGCTCTGGCAGGAAACTGTCAGGGGTGATTATCTTGAAAGCTTGGTAATAGAGGCACCTGCAAGTCTCAGCAGCTTCCACTTTATGCTTTCACGTTTGCATTTCAACCTTGATGCTGTCCCCATTTTACTGCTCGGAAAGCTGAGTGCTGTCGCATGAGCAGTGCAGCACGACTGAGCTGCCTTCATCATCCTCATCTTCTTGATGCCCTCCTGTTGGTCTGCACCGGTCGGCAGAGTAAGTATTTGCTAAAAAGAGTGTCTGTGGGGTGACACTGAGCAAGAAACTTCTCTCTTCCTACAGGCCTGCTCTGAATGGTTCAAATAAAAGTCCAATACTGGGTAAACGAGCCCATGGCTGGTTTTTGCTCTCGGAGCTACCTGCACATACAGAGCCCTGCTGTAATCAGCAGAGGGCAGTGCTGCTGCTTGAGAGCCCTCCTGGGCGATCTGCTCGGCACATCCTGACAGCGAGGGCTGTAGCTGGTGTTTATTATTTTGACATTGGACGTACCCACTTGATAAAAAGCACAGCAAGCACAGGTGCCACGTTGGATTGCGTTGTGGCAGGTCCTGGGTTTAGCTGTGCCCTCTCATAGTGCCATTCCGCATCTTTGCACAGGCTTGTGTTAAACTGCATTTGATTTGATTTCTACAGGGAGAAGACAAATGCACTGTATGCAAGATTTAAATCTGAGCCACGGTTAGTGAAAGGTTTTATCTGAGAATGAATTTCTGTGCTCCCCAAAAAGAAGGGCAGTAAAGCAGCAAAGTCTGCTAGCCTACCAGTGCTTCTAACAAAGCTCTTCCCATTTTCATCTCTTCTGATTTCATGACCTAAGGTAAAAGCCACAAATAATTGCTGTTGTAATAAAGTTCTTTCAAAGTAAACTCTTCAGACTAGTTGGCATTGCAGCTGCCTATCTGAACACTTCCAGGGAAGTTTTCCATCCGCAGCTTCTCTGGCCAGCATGTTCCAGTGCCTCACCACTCTCATATATAAGGGAGAAATTCTTTACTCAAATTTAAGTCTACCCCCGTGTCCCATCACTGCACCCCCTGACAAAGAGTCCCTCCCCAGCTCCCCTGCAGCCCCCTTCAGGCACTGGCAGGCCGCTGTAAGGTCTCCCCGGAGCCTTCTCTTCTCCAGGCTGCACAACCCCAGCCTCCTCAGCCTGTCTCCACAGCAGAGGTGCTCCAGCCTCTGAGCATCCTCGTGGCCTCCTCTGGACCCGCTCCAACAGGTCCATGTCCTTGTGCTGGGGGCCCCAGAGCTGAACGCAGCGCTGCAGGTGGGGTCTCACGAGGGCAGAGCAGAGGGGGACAATCCCCTCCCTCACCTGCTGGCCACACTGCAGCCCAGGATACGGCTCGCTTTCTGGGCTGCAAGCACACGTTGCAGGCTCATGTTGAGCTTCTCAACCACCACCACCCCCAAGTCCTCTTCAGGGAGAGGAAGCCCCCTGGGACAGGCTAGCTGTGGGACCCAGAGCTGTGACCCCTTCAGCTGCCTCCTTGGTCTGTGGCTACACCCGAAGAGACAAGAGTCACACCCTGGTTTTGGTGGTGGTAGGTTTGAACTGATTCAACCCATTGCTACAACACAGCACTATTCCTTTCTGCTGTTTAGGCTGGATCAGCTTTCTCTAAGGTTGAATTAGTTGGCTGCATGCTTGAGTGAGCACAGAGCATGGCCAAGAAAGGCGTTCACAGACTCATCTTTTTTGAAGGCAGCAAGCCAGGGGGAGGTCTTTCCCCATTGAGCATCTGCATAGGCATTTGGGATCACTGTAGGGATTTCTCACCTGGTTACTTAGCAATGTTGGGACAAAGAACCTGCCTTCAGGGGCCACCGTGCAACCCAGGAGGATGGAGTGACTATGAAGTTCAAAGCTGGGGAGGGGGGGGGGAAAGACTTTTGTAGATCTTTATTGACACAAATTGCTACAAGACTCATTTAATGCTTGGAAAGCAACTTAATACTCAGATTGACACCAAAAGTTACTGGTGTTGGCACATCAAGCACAAAGTGCTTCTCCTTTATTCATCTTTAACAATATAAAAGCTTCAATCCATGGCATGCTTTTGCTCACTTACAGCATCAGTGTTAGAAGCTATGCGAAGCTTTCTGGGGGTGGAATTGCCATCCTCCTGGCATTGTTGGGGCAGGAGGGAGGTGCATGACCTGCACTTCTGTGCCTGTACTCTTATTTTCTAGAAGAAGGAAGCTACAAGGGCAGGAGGTTTGGTTTGTGCTCTATAGAGAATAAAAGGCTAAGCTACAAGAATAAAAGCTACAGGACAAGAAGAGAGTCCAGACATGCTCGTGCATGTGAAGTTGGTGCTCGTGCTTTGAAAGGCTATGCTCCAAGTGAAGGAATAACATTTTATCTGGGAAAGAAATAATGGGATGTCATCCCCAACTGTCTAATTAATCATGAAGTTAATCACCTAGGTCCTCTTCTGCTTTTCATGTGTCCTCCGTAAGTGCACAATGATTAACAAATGGTGTATGCATTGAAGGGCTGTTTAGTCAGGAAGGGAAAATAGTGGTTTTTTCTACATTACAGCTACATGTCACCATACGAAAGTTGCCCCTTCTATAATATCCTAGCAATGCTTCTAATTTCTTGTTCTTCCTGGGCCAGCCAGCTATTCCCATCTGTTTAGGAGACCTCTGGCTTTGTGGAGCATCACCTGGCCTTGGCTGCAGGCAGGAGATGAAGCTGCCACCCTGGCTGAGTTGCTGTGCAGGAAAGCCTTTACACCCAGCTTGCATCTGTCGGCTTGTCCCACCAAACCCTGGCCCGAAGCTTACAGTAAAGGTTCTCTGCTTGTGCCTTGCGAGAGTTTTTTGGATGTACGTGCTCTCATCCCTTTCCCCTTCCCGTATGTGTGGGCTTCCTTAGGAGACAGAGGAAGGGGAGCACAGCCTTGCATTCGGGGTGTGTCGGGGGGCCAGCTCTTTGCCCAGTGCTCTTTAAGTGCACCCTTGGAGCTTTTGCCTTTGGCTTATCTCAAATTTAGTTTTAAATCCTCTTCACCAGGGCAGCAAGAACAAGGCACTAGACCATTTCTCAAATGACCTTATTCTTTTAAAAAAATCTGCTTGGTAAAACCAAAGTCCCTTCTTCTGCTAAGCAGCAGCAGTAGTAGAAGACAAGTGCCCAAAGGAGACAAGTGCTCAGCAGAGATGGTGCTGCTGACATTGACAGTCTCTACCTGCTGCTTTTGCTTTCTCTAATGTCAGGTTTGAGTTCGCTCAGTTCTTCTGCACTGAGCTTTTCACTGGAGTTAGAGCGAGGTGATGCTTGCTAGTGTTTGAGTAATTCAGCAAATTAAGCTTATGAATGAGCCACCCCCCCAAAAAGGGGTGTATGTGGAGGGCTTTCTAACATGCTCTTAGGGAAGGAGTGGGGCTCTTTCATTCTCTGCCATTTTCAGATGCGCTGGGAGGATATTGCACACGTCTTGCAGGCTACGGAGGTGAGTCCTGTGGGTGCTTTCGCTGCGATGCCCCTGTTTATTGCTGGGGAGAGGTGGAGATCCAGAGGTGGAGCCTGCCTGGTGTGCAGGGCTGAAACCAAAGTGGAGGGGACCCGGGGAGGTGCAGCACAGGGCTCCTGGGAGCATCTGTGGCACTGTTCCCGAGAAAGGAGCTGACATTACCGCGCTTCCCCATCCCTGGCCGGGGAGGTTGCATGGGGAGGAAGAAGAGGTTGTGGTTGAATGGAGCTGCTGGGGTTTGCTCCGAGCATGGCCTTAGTGGTGGATCTGCAGCCCAAATACTGCATGTAGCAGTACATGCTACGACTCGGTAGGTTGGGTTGATGGTTGGACTTGGTGATCTTGAAGGTCTTCTCCAACCTGGGTGACTCTCTGATTCCATGGGCTGGCTGCATGGCTAGCTAAAAGCAAGCAGGCCTCTAAAGAGTATGGGAGATACGCAGCTTTCTGATGCTCATTTCCAATAAACAATTTATTGGTTAAAGTTATGTAACCTTCTATAGATAGGTCTCCCATTGAGGTTGGGTCTGTTGCCTCTGAGGACTCTGTCCACAAGAACAGAAGAAGCAGTGCACGGACACAGAAGGCATTAATTCCTGACATAAGTCAGTGTAAAGGGTACTGGGGCCAACAGTAATGGGTAATTCAGTAATTCAATTCAATTACAAGTAATTGAAATAATTACAAGTAATTCAGACTTGTAATTGCAAACCATCATATACATATATATTTGCAGTTTTGTATAGTTGTTCTGCAAAACAAAACCCCTCGAGCTGTAAGCAACCTCCCTGCACACCCGCCCGGCCGCTGCCCCTTCCCTGGCCCGCACCAGGACACGGGGACGGGCTGAGATGCACCCAGACAAGGACCCTCTGGCCTATGCCGCTCTCTGCGCTCCCCCTCGTTACCGCTCCGGTCTGTTCTCGCAGCCGGGGGCTGTTTTTAAGCTGCTCTTTTGCTTTGCTTCTGCCCGGTGTCTGCGAAGGGCGCGGTAGCTCTGGGTCAGTCTCCAGGAATTAGTTTTTTATCCACTTGGTCTCGTGCAGTTCTTCAGCTTACGTGACTTCTTTGCCCTCTCCTCCCTTTTTAACCTCAATTGACATAGTATGTGGTTAATTAACCCAATGCTAGTCACACGGTAAACATTGTAAACATTGCTATAAGGCAACTGCAAGCAATTCCTTCAATAAACAGAGTTTAATAGACTGTAGCGCTTTGAAACTATTGCTGAGCAGCCTACCAAAGGTTGTTCCTAGAGGAAAATGTTTAATAATTGATGTTGCCTTACAGCATGATGGCGCCGGAGTGTCTTGGGAAGCCGGAGCGAGGAGAGGTGGGGTGAGTTTGTCCAAGTGCTGGACCAAACCTAAGCACCTGGCGGAATTTAGCTCGTTAGCTCACCTCTAGCCTTATTTCTGGGCTGCCATAAAACACACCTTGGTGCTTGCGTGCTATCAGATAAACGCTGGGCTTTTTAAACCGGGGAAAGCAAATTGTGTTTAGAGGACGTTTGTGGCCCCAGTGAAGGGCAAGTCAAGGGGCACATCCCTAGGGAACGGCGTGACCCGACTGGTCGAGCCACCCGCCCGCGTCCCCCAGCCCTGTGCCCTGGGCTCCTGTTGTCTGTCCACAGACGGCTCTGCCGAATCGGGCTTTCAGTGGCACGCTGCGTGCGGCCGGCTTGCACGTTACGCCGAGTCGCTAAAGCAGGTGAGTGTACGGGCCTGGTTTTGAGAAACGAATGATGTTTCCATGCACCTGTGAAAAGCAGCCAGCTTTGGGTGGCAAGGCAGCACGTCACGAGGCATGCAAGCGCTGCAGGAGCGCGACGTGAGCGGTGACTTGTGTCCCGACAGGGCTGCCGCGGTCCTGCGCTGCCGTTTGCTTCTGTCTGCGGCAATAACAGCAAACACTGTTTTTTGAGCCCCGAGAGACACAGCTTTAAACCGACGGGTCTGACGTGCGCACGGCAGGGCGATGACGCAGGTGGAGCGGAGCGAAGCAAAGTGCAGGCATTTAACAGACCTGCGCGCAAAGGGCTCTCCGAGCCCAGCCCCTTCGCGCTGCAGGCACGTTCGCTCCTTCTCTGCGCTCCTTGCTTTAGAGAAATGAAGAAATGAACCAAAGCTCAGATTTTGATTCCCGTTTTCATTTCTGGTTAAATGGTTTGGTAACACTGCGTGGCTGTTGCATGACTGGCAGCTGTAAAGCTTATGCAGTGGAACGTGAAAAAACAGGCAAGCCTCTTTTGTAAATGTTTGGAGCTTTGGAGTGAAATCCCGAAAACAACAAAACAGGATTTTCATTAGAATATCTCTTGCTAAAGAAGCTGGGGGGGGAATCTTAGGGTAGAAATGGAAAAAAAAACCCAGCAAAGTAACTAGTTAATTGTACAGCCTTATCAGGGAAGGCAGAAGTCACTGGTACCTGCCCGGAACACCCAGTGCGTGGCTCTGTAATCTACTGCGAGGGAGCTGGCCCCGCAGGCCCGCACCGCCCGACCGAGCTCGGCTCCGAGAGGCCGGCTGCCAGCCAGGCACTGAGCAAGGAGCCGAGGAGCCGTGGTGAGAGCAGCAATCGCCTCTCGCCTGCGCGGGGGCTCGGGAAGCTGCGGGGGCTCCTGCAGCGTGGCAGGGCTCCGTCAGCGTTCCTGGGTTCAATTCTCTCAAGGTGCCTTTGCCCTAAAACACCCCAAAAGCTCTCGTCAGCCCATTTGTGCACATGCAAATTTGGTCTGCATCCCTGTAACAGGTTTGGTTTGCATCCCCGTTACCGGTTTGGCCTGCATCCCCGTTACAAGCACTGTACGGGGCTGAAGGATGCTGAATCCAGGCCAGTGACCCTCGGGGGTCCCTCGGGGAGAGGAGGCTGCCCTCTTCCGGAGCCCAGCAGTTTAGATAAGCAGAGGTGAACCGGAGAGAGTTATATTAAAGTTCATTAAAACCGAACTCAACCGATTATTGCCTTGTTTCTCAGCGTCAGCAGCGGTGTTTAAGCTGTTCAGCGCAGCTGCTGCCTTAAAGACTTGTTCCTAGCTCAGAACTGCGGCATCAAAACGTGCCCTTTTCCTCCTCGTTGCTTTAAGCAGCTGCCACGAAACCAGCTCGAGCGAAGGGGCCATGGGGCGGCCTTCAGAAAAATCCACGCGGGTGGAGACCACAGCCGCTGCCGGCAGCCGCAGGCCCGGCTCCCCCGCCCGCAGGTCCGCCCCCGGTCANGGGCTGGGGCCGGGGCTCGGGAGGGGCCAGACGGGCACGGGCCGGTCCCGCCGCTGGCAGCTGCCGCAGGTAAGGGGGCTCCGGGGGCTCCGGGGGCTCCGGGGCGCTGAGGTCTCCCGTCCCTCGCCGCGCACTCCTCGGGGGTTGCTTTCCCTTCACCCCCCCAAACCAAAACCCGCTCCCAAATGGCTTCCCACCGCCGAGGCCCAAGGCGATGTGCGGGTAAAGGCTGAGCCCCAAAAGGAGGGGGCGGCTGGGGGCGATCACAGGAGCGAGCCCACCA
>VXAA01004513.1:752008-788082 GCA_013399115.1 Anseranas semipalmata | reverse complement strand
GGCGGATGGCGCGCGCTGCCGTTAAGAGGTGCCCGGAATAATTTTGGAGCGATGGATATTAAGGAGCTGTGGCTTGTGGGGCACTAGCGTGGCTCAGCTCCAGCACCAGAGGCACCAAGGTGAACGAATGTCGGGGCTCGGGAGGCTGGAGAGGCAGAGGGCAGAGCCAGGTGCCACAGGCAGAAGTGTTTCGGGCTCCCCGCGACGTGGGACGCGCTTGCGGGGCCCTGCGGCCACCCGCCTGGGTGCGCCGGGACGCTGCCGCGGCCGAGCCTCGGCCCTGGCAGAGCTGGGTGTCGGAGGTGCCTCGGCGGCGCAGAGCCGCGCCTTCGCCCCAGAAAACAGGAAACCCACGGGCTGAGGAAAACCCATGGCAAATAAAAGCTCCGCGAGATGCGGGCGGCGCAAACAGTCCGGGCTTCTGGATGTTGGCTGGAAGGCTGGCGGAGAAGTCACGCAGGCTCTGGGTCACGGGTGCTTTGCAGGGGGAAGGTTGGTTGTTGCCCGTGAAACTTGCGCTGTTTTGGTATTTCTCAAGCAGGCCAGCCAAGTTTGCTCTGACTGTTGTGAAACCGAATGTTTCTTTCAAGGAGAATTTCACTTCTCTGTCTTCAGTTTGGAATTTTCCCTTTTTCCTTCAGCTTCTGCCCCTCCTTTTTTCTTTTTTTTTTTTTTTCTTCCCTCCCTTCTTTTATGAATGCGCTCTTTGCTAGGAGGAATTCAGCTCCGAGCCGCGCTGGCTCTGCAGCGTGTGGGTTTGCCGTCTGGGGTGGTGTCCCCACCGCCGGAGCCCCGGGAACCCAGCACTCAGCAAACTTGTGAAGCGCCTCTCACCGGCTGGCCTGGTGCCCCCCGGGGGACGTGGGGACAGCGGGGTGCTCGGGGCGGGGAGGCGAGCCCCCTGCGGGCCCTGCCCTCCTCTCTCCATCCAGGCTCCCCCCGGTTCTGCGGCTGCCACCCAGCTCCCGTTCCCCGCTGCACTTCCCCGGGGGACTTTGGGTATTTTCCGTATGTTGAAATCCTCTCCAGCGACGTGCCGCGGGCACTGGGGAGTGCGTAACGCCGGCACAGGGCAGAGCCGCTCATTTACACGCAGCACCCAGAGGGTGCCGGTGCTTCTGCGGTTTGCGACACAGCGCAGTGCCTCCCCGGGAGTAGTGGCGAAACCGGGGGGGCTGGAAGGAGCCGGCAGGACCCCGGTCTGGGATCCCCACCTGCTGCCCATGCCGGCAGCGTCGCTGTAAGGCCGATGGTGGAGCTGCACTGACATCAGTCGGAGCTGCTGATTCGGTCTGGAGGGCGTTAGGGCTGGATTTGGTTTGGTTGGGGCGGTTTGATTTGGTTTGGCACCTCCCAGCGCAGCACAGCGCAGCTCCTGGGGATGCCCAGGGGCCTAAAGCTGTGGCATTCACGTGTGTTGTTTTTTGGCATTAAATGGTGCCTGGGCACCCCCTGTCCACATGTGGGGTTTCCTGCCCGGGCCCGGCTCCGCTCACGCCTGCGTGCTGCTGTGCACGGTGGTGACCCCGTTTCTCCCGCAGGTCCCAGACCAGATCTCGTTCTGCGGTGCCGGAGCTGGCTGCTCTGCCTGGCAGGTAGGCAGGGGAACGCACTTCCTGGGACTGTGAGCCGTAATTCCCCCAAACCTGTATTTTTCAGGTGGTGTGTGTCAAAAAATGACCTAACTGTCCTGTCTTGTTGTTTCAGGAACATGTCAAACGGTTTCTCTGTAAGTATGGATGTCTTTAAAAAATGCGGGGCACGGTATTGTGCCATTGCACTAAAGTGGGGACTTTTGGTGGGATTGGGACCGTGTGGCTGCCAACCCGCGTAACACCGACATCCCGTCTGGTTGCGTCTCAGCCCCCGGCTGTCCCGCAAGCACCACCCGCTGCCCGCGGGCACCTTACCCCTTGCACCCGGCGTAAGCTGTCGGCCGCAGAGGACGAGTGCTCGGGGGCTGCACCCGATGCTGCCCCACCTCACCCTCCTCCTCTCCCCTCCGTCCCCAGCTCTCCGACGCTTTGCCCGCCTGCAACAACCCCAACGCCCCCCCGCCCCAAGGCTGGCCCTCCCCTGCCTGGGGGAACCAGCCCGGGGCGTACCCGGCGTACCCCGGACCTCCGGGCACCTACCCCGGGTCGCCAGCAGCGCCGGGGGCATACCCTGGAGCGCCGGGGCCATACCCTGGAGCGCCGGGGCCGTATCCTGGAGCGCCGGGGATGTATCCTGGAGGACCAGTGGGAATGGGATCGTATCCGGGAGCACCTGGAGCGTTCCCTTCAGCGCCAGCGGGACCAGGGCCAGCTCCTCCGATGGTAAGGGATCCGTCATGTTTTAAGGGTTTCTCTTTCTTTGGTGCCTGATTATGCTTGGTCCTGGGGGCTGTGTGTCCCCAGGAGGGTGGCTCTGGGAGGTTGCATGTGCGGTCACAGTGTCACCGGGCTGTCCTGGTGTGTTGTCACACCAAAACCCAGCCCCTGACTGAGCATAAGGCTTTTGTTGCCCGTTGACGTGCTGTTCTGCTAACACCAAATCCCTGTTCTCTCCCAGAAAGTCCCCTTCGAGCTGCCCCTGCAGGCAGGACTCATGCCTCGGCTGCTCATAACCATCACAGGGACGGTGAACCCAAATCCAAACAGGTACGGGGGGTGTCCAGCACCCACGGAGATGCACTGGGTGGGGGGGTTCCACAGGGCTAGGGTGCTGTGAGATGGAGCAGGGGGCTGGAATTCACTTTCTGTTCCCGAGTAACACCTGCCTTGTGTAAAATCAAACATCACACAAAGAAACTGTGTAAATCCTCCAGAAATGCCCTATCATTTCCTAACGGGGTCTGTTGTTTTTTTTAATGCCCACTTGCTGCTGCTTTTGGCAAACCCTGTAACAGAGCTCAGGGCTTTTGTAGAAAAGCAGCTAATCCATTATTGTCTTTGCAGATTTTCACTGGATTTCAAGAGGGGGGATGATGTTGCCTTCCACTTTAATCCCCGTTTCAACGAAGACAGGAGAAGAGTCATCGTCTGTAATTCAAAGTTCCGCAATAACTGGGGAAAGGAGGAGAGAACATCTCCTAGATTTCCATTTGAACCTGGAAAGCCCTTCAAGGTAACAACAAAAAAGAAACAAAATAGGAAAATCCAGTCTTAATGTGCCAAGAGCACTCACACCACATGCTGGGAGGGGTTTGGCAGGACGGTGTAACAAGACTCCCTGCAAGGACCTTGATGCTTTTGCACAAGAATCAGGTCCCAGCGGCTGCTTACAAGGAAATGGGCAGTGTGACCAGTGGTACGGCTGGTGCATCCCTGGCTGCACAGCACAGCAGATCTCATGGCACCTTTCCCACACTTGCCCCTCCTGCAGGTCCAGTTGCCCAGGTTATAACACCCCCCCAGTCTGTCATTCCCCTTTATCATTACATTCTCCCTATTTACACTGTCATTCTGCAGCAATGGGTGGGGGGTTCTATAGGACATTCTTCCTTATAGCAGCCAAACTCTCTTCACAAGCTGTTTCTCCTGCAAAATGAGTTCATTCACCTCTCACTGCATGAAACGTAGGGTACTGCTACTTGAAAACACTGTCATGGTGATGAGGAGACAGACACCATGAGCTGACTCACCAAGGAGGAGGAGTGCAGCAGGGCTTTGGGGAAGGCAAAGGGCACTGGTGTTTTAGCAACAGATGGTTGCCGCACCCACTCATCTACATGTCACCAGACTGGACTCAGCTGGCAACAGCCCTTAGTGCCAACCTGCTCGAGTTTGTGGCTTAAAACTTCTTCCTGCAACTCTGATGATTATTTTTGTTGCTCATCTGGCATTTTTATTTCAGCTCCAGATCCTCTGTGAGGTGGATCACTTCAAGGTAGCAGTCGATGATGCTCACTTGCTGCAGTACAACTTCCGCGAGAAGAAGTTGAATGAGATCACCAGACTGTGCATTGCTGGGGACATCACTCTCACCAGTGTTTTGACCACCATGATATAATTAAGTTGTAATTTTAGCACAACCTTATTACAAGCACTAAGCTTGTTAACAGGCGTGTCTTCCTGCATGAATATTTTGAGGCAATAAAACACTTCCACAAGTAAAATTTGTTTTTGATTATGATACTAAAAAACAATATCCTCCCACATTTGAACTCTGAGCTTGCTGAAGTAGCTGAATTCTTGCTGTAGAGATTGAATCTCTTTGCCAAAGGATAATGACTATGAGCCATTTCTGATTTGTAAGGAGAGAAGTATGTGGGAGAGCTGTCTGTGACATACAGCCAGTGGTCCTGTGAATCAGGGCAGCAGTCTTCAAACCCATCTTATCTAAGTATCAGATAGCACAGGAACTCGATAGTTTTAGCTTCAGTTCCTCTGCCAGGTACAGCAGTTATTCCTTTTTCACTAAAGGAATTAAAGTAGTATAGCAAAGGACTTCAGTTCTTTCCCTGGGGGAAATACAAGGGCAGGAATTGCAAGATCAGGCTGTGAACGGGTTGTGCACAAGTCACAGAAGTGTCACTTCAATGAAGCTGTCCACTAGGCAACACTGGAAAACATGGAAAACTCAAGAGCCTCCTGACCAGAACGAGGTATTTCAGGAGGGGGTTCAGAGCTAAGCCTGGAAGAAGCAAAACCTCTCCCCTAGACTGTGGCTAGAGAAGTTACCCTCCTCCTTCACTTCAAAGGCCCATTCTGCCTTCACAGCTAGCTGCTCAGGGTGGCCCAAATCAGCACATCCCAGTCACACTTCTGTCTCAAGGGAGATGCACTTTGTACATGCATTATGTACCCATTCACACTGTCACAAGCCTTTTGCTTCTCTTGTGTCTTCACTTCCCAGTCAGTCAAGACCGGTTTCAAGGGTGGGGAAGAGGTTTATTGGCAAGTTCACCACATGAGTCAGGCTGGTAATAAAGTATGTTCCTCTGCTGTGAGTCATTCTCCTAGTCTTGTCTGCAAAACAAGAATAACGCAAGTTTTCAAGGATCTCTTCGACATCTCATACCCTTTTATAAGTTATCCTTGGAGATAGCAGATTACAACATGCAAAGCATTCAGATTTCCAGCAGATGCAATAACCTAGGCCAGCACACTAACATTGGCTTAAGCATATACCTCAGATGCCAAAAATCCCTCATTACCACTACTCATTGCACAGTGTTGAATGCTGAACAGAGCAGGCAAGTCAGCTTCAAAAAGATAGCTTTTACTACCTATAAAACCAGAGTTTAGTATTGAAGAAAGTTCATTCTAGCACAGTAACACCAAGTCAGGTTAGCTTCCTCTATTTATTTCAGTGCAATCAGTACACAACTTCCAGGTTAAAACTTCAGTCCAACAAGAAGCCTCAGCAGTAACAGCAATGCTTTCTACTGAGGGATTTGTATTACATTTGCTTAGTTTAAAATAAAGGCTAGTGGAAGAATGTGTGTACTACACTAAGGTCATCATTACAAGAAGAAGCCCAGTCAGGTATTTCTTAAAAATATAAGAACAGGAGGTACTCATATATATACACCCTATATTTGAATAGCAGTAACTGGCATGCTCCCTGTGCATAGCTACATTAGTCCAGATAAGAGAATGCATAAGGAACAAGATGCAAGAGGAGGCTGATGTTAACAGGTCAGATGTTCAAAGAAAATGGTTGAGACTTTCACATGAAAAAGGTTAGAGAAAATGGGGTTTAGCTTGAAGGTACTTAAGGACACAGCTCTTTACTGGGTATCTGAAAAATAATGCCTATCTAATACACTGCAAGGAAAAGATATTATCTGATTTTGAAATGCTTGTTCTGAGATAATTTCTACTGTTATAAAGCAAGTGACTGTTAAACACCAGGAAGAGTCCCACAGGAAAGAATAATATGAATCATACCTCGTCCTATCTGCTGATTAAGCACAGCTAATGCACAAAATACTGGAGCCAAAGGGTGCAATAGTACCCTCACAGCACTGGCCGAATATAAAACAGTGCTTTGGGGTAGGTGACAGGCAGAGTCTTACCCTCAGAGGTGCCCTCACGTCACAAATAGGGCATAGGTACAGCTAGTCTGGTAGGCATTGTTACACAGATCTTATCCCATCTCTTACAGAAACAACTCATGACGTAAGAAAGGTCAAGACAGAAAAGCTTAAAGATTAACAGTTTTACAACATGAAGTAGACAGGAAATACATGAAATTATAAAAAATAAAAATATTTCAGGTTGGAGTCAGAATATGCTGACTACTGGATACAGCAGGTATAACCAGCAAACACACCACTACTACTATACAACAATATTTACAGTGCACAATGACTGCACCACAAAAAAGTTACAAAATATTTTAACAAGTTCCACTATAAAATACTACAGGTATCACACAGGACACAGTTCATGAGTTGTACACTGTATTCTAGACATCCTCTGTGTTTTTTCCTTTATATAACTTACACATTTTGAATTTCAAGTCACTCATTTTTCCCCAGAGGGAGAAAGGGGAGAAAATACAATAAGGTCGCTGAATGTTTCAGATGCTGCAAACTTCTGGGCTTTGTTCTTGACTGGAGTGAGGGGAAGCTCTTCATCCAGCATTGGCTGTGGGAGAAATCAGTGTGAAGTAACCATTCAAGCAACTATTATCTGCTCCACAAAACAGCACTGCAAGAACCCATAAGATAAGCTAATAGAAAATTCCCCTCTCCAAGCGGCATCTGTATAAACACCAGACCAACAGTAATTACTGTCAGGCAACTGCTTACGTATGCCATGTGCCTGCCTGCTTGGAAGGCCACATAACCAGCACAGTACAAAAACTAGCAGAAATTGCTTTTGATAAGATGGGAAAAACACAATTCTATTGCATATCAGTCAATATTGTGGACATGGCAGCTTCAGAATATGTGAAGCGCAGATCTGCCAGGAAGATCTGAAACCCTTCCTGAAAATGACTGCAATTTGGTAGATGTAAAAATACTAAAACGTGCTTGCTTTTATGTGGTAATTTGAACTGTGGCTGATGCTTTGAAAAAGTAGTTTACCACTTTAAGTACCACTGTAAGAAGTAAGGAATTCTGTAAGTTTATTTCCAGACATAAAATAAGAAATAAACAGGTGGTCCATATTTTGAAGACACTCATTACTTAAAGCAGTAATCTATATTTTAAAGAGGATTTTTTCACATGAAAGCATGGAAACTGTACAGCCAAGTTCTTTTAACAGTTTGAAAGTTTGGGTACATACGCTTTTCCCTGGTGAATCTTACTTCCGGCTGTACAAGATAAAGCTATAGAAAAGGGATGGAACAGACCTGGAAAACTCCAGCAAGGAATTGGAAGGAAAAGGCCAGACAGTTTACTATGTTAGTAAATATTTACAAGGAAATCCACAAGAAATGTAATTCAAACTATCAATTGGATGAGATCAGACATTCTTCCGTTACAAATGTCTCAATTCATCCTACAGTCAACACGTGCAATAAGGAATGAGTGTGAGCCCATACAGGGAGACAGGAACTGTGGCCTGCATTTCTTAGAATAAGTTGTATGAATTAGCTTGATAACATCGTTTTCCAGAGTTTAATTTAATTCATGTAGTAACTGATTCTGTATCAAAGGTTAACAGTACTATAACAAGCAGATTGTGTAGTCAAATAAACTTAAGGGTCAACTTACTGTATCAAAAGGATTTCTGTCAATGGATGTCAAATCACTACACAAAACATCTGAAAAGTAAGAATATTTCAGTTTTTTTTTTTTAAGGTTAGTCTGATTCTGCTAAAGCTGAAAACAGTATTTTTTTTCTGCATTTACTGAAGAAAAAAATAAATGGCCTGCATTTGCTTCTACTGAAAGCCTTTTGTATTAGCTTTCTGTTTCACATATCACTCATTCATTCACAGGGAAATTACAAAGAAAAAATAGGGGAACTGTTTGCTCACATGCAAAGTACGAATAAATCATACTAGTTAATGTAGGCTTTGCTACAAGCATGCCTAGATTAACCAAGCTACAATGACAGTGCTTTCAAAGAATAATATTTAGACTATCAAAACTTTAGAATAAACATAAGAACCCAGCAATACCACACCGACTACACTAAGAAGCTTTAAGATATGCACCTGTTTGATGTATTTTTGGTTCTCCATACTGAGCAAAGTTTGTCTCTGTGAAGGTATCCTTCTCTGGACTGCACATGACAATATCTTGTCCTTGTTGTTCTGCAGCAGACAGTTCCATCTCTTCCATGCCATCCATTACTTTTAATTCACTGCTAGAATTTTCCAGCACCTGCAAAACAGGAATCAACTGTTCCTAACACTCTGTTGGACTAAGATGTCAGCTATGTTTGCTTCCCAGAGCGCCAAAAAGAAAGCATTAGTGAAATCAGAAGGACATAAGGCAGTTTCTATGACACTAGGAAGCTTTCATTTCTGTTTAGTCTGCTGTAAAAGGCAGTTTGTCAGCTTTTGATGCGGAAAGCACAAAGGTGAAAAGGTAGCCAGGACATTCAAGGGATGTGAGTTTACAGAAACCAGCACATCCGTGTTGTGTTAAGCCAAATCCATACACATCTAATCTACAGATTTTATAGACAGTTCAGGAGAGAAAGAGTTTGTACTCCAGACACTGTACAAAAGACATGCAGAACAAAGCTGGCAGCTTACCACTGTGATTTATTTCACACGAGCTATTTCCCAAAGACCCTCGTAAACTCGGTAATCTCTTAAAGAGGGCATGAAGGAAGTTCTTCCACATGAAGAAAGATTTTGAACTTAAAGTGCCAACAGCGTTCTGAGGATGTTCTCTAATGAGACTTTACCTCAAGTAAAACCCTATCAGCAATACTGACTGCTAAAGATTCCCGCAGTTTCCCCCCATAGTGGCATCACTAACAAGCAATTTCTCATGTGACATGGAAAGGTGGAAAGGATGCAGTAAAAGGAATAGAAGCAAATTAGTAACCAAGACTTTTTTAAAATACAGATATGTATGCACATGCATATGTGTGCATGCATATGTATTTATAAAGACTGCTGTAGTCACACACAGATCCAAGCATTAACAAATAAAAAATAAAGATCCTACATTTCCAATGAATGGTAATGAAGGAGGATTAACTCCAAAGCACTGGTCTTCACAGAGTAGCACAGTACTATCTAAATTATGGAGGCCACATTCCAGCTTTTAATGGCTACTCAAAAGTGAGCATGTCACTAAGTCTGCAGACATTTCAGGACAGGGGCTTCTGCGCTCTGATAGTTGTATTATTAACAATGCTCTTGCTACACCTTTAAACAGTGTAATTGCCTAATTGTCTGCTGTGGAAACATGTAGACACAGAGAGCTAGATACTACTGTTGTTTTCAGTCACCACCCCCAAATGCAAAAGCATTAAAAAATTCACACCAGAAAAAATAGGTAGTGGACTTAAAGAAGTATTGCTTGGCCAAGTGACAAGTGTCATACAACAGAGCCAACAGGAGCTCCAAAAGGTAGCTCCCAAAGAGCTAGACAAGGCATCATAACCGCAGCAGTCCTTGCTGATGCCTATACTGAGAAGGAAAAAGCACCAGCCTGAATACAGAGGACATCTTGATGAGTATTTGACCAGACATCCAGGTGTCCAGTGATAATAACCATTAAACCAGCAAACCAGGTTTGGGCACCCTTATCCTGAGGGGAAGGATATTTCCTGACAGGAGTTCAGCTCAGGGCAGTAGAGAAACTAGTGGACAAACTTTGAACACAGCCAAATGACCTCAGAGAGGCTCCAGGGGGGTTTCCTCTCAGTGGATCTTCTCAGGTAATTAGAGCTGCTGCAACAGATAGATCTGAAGCATCACATTACGACTCTGCTGCTGACAGGGGGCAGTATTTTGTAGTACTGATTGTAACATGCGGCTCCTCACACACGAGGATCATTCAATCAAAATTGAAGATGTGTGCCACTTAAGATGTGAATACTTTTTTTTTTTTGGCTAATAGTAGAACACTATTTAAAGCACATACATGAACTATACGTGACTTACCCTTGTTCCCTCCGCTGTCCCAGCAGCAGGACTGTGTTCTTCTGCAACTAGGGAAATGCTGAAAGAGAAACAAAAATGTTTTCATTCTTTTCAGTCATCTTCAAAGATTTTTACTTACCCAATTGACCTTAAAATTAGTTCTACAATTACGCTCGCTTGTTTGGCACTAGTCAGCTATATCAAATTTTCTAGGCAAAAAATAAGGCTTCTACCCCAGCAATGAAGTTACATTTGGACAAAAGCTCTTAACATTTGCCTGAGGGAAGGAAAAGACATAAGGACTTCACAACCTTCATCCCTGTGAAATTGGAAGGTAACACTTAATGGGCATTAATATTAATTCTTGCAATTAAAACTAGAAAATTATTCATACAAGGTAAATTAAAAGCTGCCTTAATGTGTCTACCTTTGTTCAAGAAAACCACTAGGGAGAGTTTTTCCAGTAGGAAATTGGTGTATTTCCAAATTTTGTGCTGGGCGGAAGCCTTTGAGCACTGATGTTGTTTGTTTTGTGGTTGTATCCTCAGGGTTACAAAGAACAGAAGAATTGCTCCGCAAAGCTCTACTGGATGATCTTGGAGTTGCCAGATTTTCAGAAGTCTGCTGGGAAGACCTACGAGGTGTCTTTGAAAGCAAGCCTGAAAAAGAACATTTCATGTTTCATTACTACAGCAGTTTCCAGAAGATGAAATTAACTGTTAGGATTCTAGCTAGGAACACATTAGTTTTTCTGCTTGTTGTGTACAAATATTATATTAAGATCTTATATACATTGCAAACAGAAATTGAAAGAGGTGACAAGAGCAGGTCAATAAGTTAAAGCTACCTTTACTCCAACTAAGCAATTTAGTAATTACCATCCATTCACAAAGAACCAGAAATAATAAGATTTGCTGTTCATATTAAAAAGTAAATAGGGTGAAAGCTGTTGTCATTAATTTCAATATTCAATGGTAGGTAATTTTGATAGAATTAAAAAGACAGATTCATAATTGATTTTTATAACATTCTGTAATAGAGCATGTTTAAACAGAGTTGCTCAAGGCTTTTCAGGTCTCCTCTACTAACATGAGGCATACTAAAAGACTGCTAGTCTTGCAAAGAGGGAAAAAAAATCTACTTAAACTGGGAAATTCAAAGTCATCCTATAAACTAGAAGCAGGGGAGAAGCAGAACAGCTCTCAGAGAACCAAGGATTACTGAAAATACTAGTTTCACAGATTGAAAATACGATAGATGCTGAAAATAAAGTCGTATTTAGATCATCTACTCGAGAAAACTGTTAAACAGCTTTATAGCAGACTGGAATATGTCACAATCTTCTTGAACGCAAATGCCGATTACGGATAGATTGTATTTGCAACTTTGAAGACAGTAGCGCAAGATTTAGTTCACAAAAATTCCAGATCATGTCTTCCAAGTAAGGGACATCAGCCTGCACTGGGCTTTGATGAATGGGTTGTCAGCTAAGTCTGGGAAGCACAGATTAAAACTCCATTGTTAAACACATATGAAAAAAAACACATGAACCATCTGCTTTTACCTCCGGAGTCTAAGCAGAGATTTCATGTTGCCATAATTGCTCAAATCAGTACAATCATGTAGAACAGTTTACTTTGGTTCCCTGACATAACTAACCATTAGTTGAAACACCAATTGTGCCCAGCGCTGGAATTGTATCCAGTATAAACAGCATAATCCCTCCCCAGTGAGCTTGGTTCCAATCTTTTCAGTATTTTCAGATCACAGAAATCATAATTAAACTCCACCCACCTGGAAAGGTTTTCACAGGGCTTTCAATTCTGAAAAATCCTGCTTCAAAAACCACTTTTTCTACTTCTGGTGGCTTATCCTTGTGTGTACAATCAGCAGCTCCATCATGCTTCATTTTATCCCTCATAGCTGCTTTTATAGCAGCAAGTCTGTTTCGGGCAGCAGTTCTTCCAGCTGCTCCCAGCTTTGGTTTAGATACCCCATTTGGAACAGCCTTTTTCTGAAATTGAAAGAAAATCTAGGTCTCATTTGGAAGCTTCAGACAGAATTAACATGAACATATACACAGCTGCTGGCCACACAGAGACAGCAACAGGCAACAGACTTTCGGGAGACATGATCTTTGTTCATCTCCAGAATGTCTTGGATTGCCATTTAGCTGTTTACAATGACAATTTTAAGTATTTCTCATACCAAGTCTGCCGTTCAGAAACACCCGGTATAACTTTCTTACAACCTTTTCTAGCCATTCTAGTCAACATTTTCGAAAACAGTGGGATACAGGGACTCCTAGTGGCAGGGAGATAAAGTAACTGCAGGGCAAACGCTTGTCAACCAGTGAAGTCTCTCCAGGCATTCAGTTTTCCAAGTGAAGTTTTGTGTCTTGTACCATCTGTACGGTTCTGACATTTATAGTCAGGTCACACAGACTACACTTCCTCCAGTTTCACGCATCTGGAGTTTCTTATTGACCATCACATTTTTTTTTTTTTTTTTTTATGATTAGTTGAGCAGTCTCAAGGAACTGTACAGAGTTTAGGCAATGTGAATATGATTCTTGATGTCCAATCATTAGAAAATATCTTGAACCCAGAAGTCAATAAAATAGATTACATTAAAGCTTATTTTGCAATAACATAACTTATTTTGGATACTGTCAGATCCATTTATGCTTAGAGAATTTAACACCACCCATGGTCCTGTCTTAATGAGACTCCAATATAATTCTGCACTCACTGCTTAAAACTGTCAGTCACTGCCAAATTCCTGTGTAGCATATTTTTCAGTTACGTCAGTGCCAACACCAGTGGCTCAGAGAAAGTGTTTACATCTGAAGGGTAAATTCCTATTCCAAATTTAATAGACTTGCCTTATTAGCAAAGAGTCCAATGACTCCAAAAGTCATTGTTCTTAGTTCTAATCTTCCCATCCAAAAGAGGCAAATAATTTCACAAACACCAACTGTAAGTGCATATGGGAGATAGAAGGGTGCACCTTGAGAGGAATTTTACTGAATTTTTAAACATCATCATCAACAACTAAAGAAGGCAGATGAGTAGGGCTTTAGAAGGAACTTGCATTTAGGAAGAGTATTCATTACTGCAATAGCTTACAAAAATGTTCTAAATATCTCAACACACTGCTGCATCTTGATGCTTTAGGAAACACACTTCAGGTGCTATTCATACCTTGACAATTTCTTTGCTTGGGACATCAAGTGGTTGCCACTCATTGTCTTGAAGCTTCTTCAGATTATCAAATTTTTTATTCACATCTTCAATCTATTGGAAATTCCAGAAAAGTCCAGGTTTAATTTGCAAGACTTACCAGATTCACAAAAAAAAGAAAAACAAACCTGTTTTATGAAGTTCGATAACAATTTAAGCATGGTTGTGCATTTAGGTAACTTTTGCTTTAAATACAGAAGCAAACTAAACCTCCAACCAATACTAAGTATTAAATATTCTCAGTTGACACAACGGTTGTGCTAACATACACAAGATTCAGGTTAGATGACAAGACAGGACTGGTCTTGTTTCTCTAGTTTAAAGCCAGCAGCAGAAGTATAGAATCATTAAGATCTAATATATATATATAGTGGTAATCCTGGGGTATAATGGAATCATGGGGCTGCATTAGGCAAGGCATTGCTAGCAGCTTGGGGAAGGCAATCCTTCCCCTCTACTATCAACTGGTGAGGCCACAGCTGGAGTACTGTGTCCAGTTTAAGGCTCCCCAGTACACGAGACATGGACACACTGGAGAGAGTCCAAGTAAGGGCCACAAAGACGTGGAACATCTCTCCTATGAGGAGAGGCTGAGAGAGCTGGAACTGTCCAGCCTGTTTTAAAGGAGGCTCAGGGGAATCTCATCAGTGTTTATAAATAACTGATTGGAGGGTGCAAAGAGGACAGAGCCAGGCTCTTTTCAGTGATGCCCAATGCCAGGACAAGAGGCAAGGGGCACAAAATGGAACACATGAGGTTCTCTCTGGTCACCAGGAAACTTTTTCACTGTGAGGGTGATCGAGCACTGACACAAGTTACCCAGAGAAGCTGCAGAGTTTCCCTCCTTGGAGATCTTCAAAAGCTGTCTGGACATGGGGTCCTGGGCAACCTGCTCTGGGTGTCCCTGCTTGAGCAGGGAGGTTGGACCAGGTGGCCTCCAGAGGTTCTTTCCAACCTCAACCATTCCGTGATTCCAGGGAATAATGAAAGAGCAGGTTCACAACCTGCTACAATGCTCACATTCAAGGAATGCAAAAGAGCACATTGCGTGGGTCTTTATACCAAACTAGCATGAGTCTTCCATTGTGTAGGAAATGCCTCGAGCAAGCTTGTTTGCCTTTTTAAACTGCTGGCCCGAACAGCTTCCTGATGCAGTCTGCGCTTGTTTGTGACATACAGTGGCCAGAGACAAACTAGTTCTGCAGCATTACCTCCTCCCTCACTGATACTCAACGCAACAGCTTTGTTCTCCTTCAGCTTTGTAATGGGGACACTTGCCTCATTTGCTAGGAGGGCCATACAAGGCTTGTCTACAGCAGATCAGCCACTGAAGGAACAAGTCCTTTATATTGCTCACCCAAAATGCAGAAGACACAAAAAAATGAATACAAAAAGACAGTTAGCAGTTCTGTCACTCCACATTTATCTATGGGAAAAGATGGGGATGCTCAGGAGAAACTTGAACTGCTCCCAGAGACACAGTAAGCATAGGTAAACCCTCTTTTTCAAATTACTGGATCTAGAAAAGTTCTCCTCAGTATGTCTGATGTTTAAGAAGCAGACCAAACCCATATGCTTCCTTGAGGGAATTCAAGACCTATGACTAGGACCCCAACATTAAATCCATCTTTGCATTTAACTTAATACATTACAAGTTTCTTTGGTGAATGCTGATATACAAACACTGCTGAGAGACTTGGATCACTTAGAATATTATACTTCATTCTGGAATCAACAGAAGCATTAGGGAGATGAAGGTTTTCTACCGCCTAGCTCTCCTACAAAGTCAGGTTGTTGTAGTTTCTGCATTATTGGCATACTGAAGCATAGAACCACTACTTTCAGGTGTGTTCCAGGAACATCTCCCAGCTTTTGGTTCTGGTGGACATTGTGGCTACCTCCTCATTCCAAACCAGAATGAGAACTGGCTACATGCCTTCATTCCAGGAAAAAAACAAAAACCAAAAAACATGCAAGGTACACAGGCCACAAGACAGCATAACAGATAAACTGGTCCATAAACTATAAACCATAGTATACCATCTGGTACTATTAACTATTAGAAAGCGTTAAACAAGCATCTGCTTTTTTTACATACTGAAAAATCAGATTTTGAATATTCAAATGAATAACATAGTTTCAATCCATTACTTCTAAATAACCCCATCTTATTTATTTATTCTAGTAGGTTAACATGCAAGTACATACCTGAAAATAAATCATATCCCAAAATCCATCTAAGTCCATACATGTTGTTTCTTTTTCACCCCGTTTAAATTCACAGTTATCCACCAATCCTTCAAACTGTTTAAATCTTTCTGCTATGAGCAGTCTCGTCTGACCAACTGTTGTGCGAATGAGATCTTTAGCTGATGGTAACAAGAAAACAAAATAAAGTATATCCTGGAATAACCCCTCATTTCACAATTGATGTAAATAAGTATTTGAAGAGTTTGGAATCTGTTTATTGTTTGAAACAACTTCAGACCTGCAATACAATCAATCTGGAGCATACCTATCCATTGAACTCCTCTAAGCTTACTTCTTTCAAAAGAAATGTTACCAACTCTGAAAGCCTTTAAGACAAAGAACTGACAAGTTTAACCAAACTTTTTAAATAGGTTTTAAGTCCATGCATTTAAATAAATTTAGAACTCACAGAAAAAACATTGTGATAGGCACTTTAGTGACTACTACTGTCAATTCAGTGTCAACTACTATCATGTCAAATACTAAAGTTTTAAAATTAGGAGATAAAGCATGCCTTTTTGTCTTGAGGCAGTTACACCTCTAAGCTTTATCTAATACAAGTTTCACTATGGGCTTCAGACAATGCTATTTTGCAAGTATACTCAGATACATAAACTTCGTTCTGTCACCTTCGGTTACCATAGCACCCCTTTTAGTGCCTATTACAGTTCAGTCTTACCATCCTCTGGAATGTCCAGCTCAAATTTTCCATCCCACTGAAGGCACTGAGACATCAGCCTCTCTGTCTCAGACTGAAGAATGTTTCTAAAAAACAAATGGAGAGTGAAAAAATATTTTTTTGAGAATATTCTAACTGCCGTCATTATTTGCAACTGTTAATTATTACTATCCTTTCACTTTCAGAGAAGCTACACAGTTTTTGAGCAGAACCCATCAGACTGCTTTAATTTGCTGACTGTCTGAGATGCAATTTCTTTTTTTTACTGCTTTCAAACTTGTGTTCCTTAGGACAAGCATTAGTCTCCAGAATTTTATATTCTTTACTTGCACTAACAATACAAAAGGAAAAATGGGAGTGAGCATCTACTGAGGTTGTGGCTGACAGACACCAACCATTATAAGCTAATGTTTACAAGATGTTGTATTACTCATGTTAAGGACCTCAGAATGGACAACAGTGAAGTGAAGCAAATAGACACAAACCTGAAGTAGGGCACATCATGCTCTTGCTCTCTTATATCGTCTGACTTTTTCTCAAGCACTGTCATATCTGTAGAGACAGGAATTGTTTCATCTGATTTCTGAATGGAAGTTTTTTCATCTGATTCTTTTGCTGAAAAATGTAAAAGACATTTATTCAGAATTTGGTGAAAACAGAAAAACATCAGAATGAAGAAATAAATGTGAACTTCATACCTTTTTCTCCTTTCAAACTTGCAGTGATTTGCTGTTCTTGACTGCCTTTAGCAGCAGGTGAAATTTGACTTTTTAAATTAGGCTCTTGTGCCTTAGTTTCACTGGATTTTTCAACTATATTACTGGAAACAACAAAAAAAAAGTTTAGAGTTAAGACACATTGAGAAACTGACCTCTAATATGGCCAAACACATAAGACTGAAAAATTTGGAAGGCTACCTTCCATTCAATGCTAGACAACACAAGATATTCCTATTAAAAAAGATAAATCTGTGCATAGATATATATGGCACAGTCCCTAATATATGGATCTGCTCTACTTCTAAAGCACGGGAAAGACTATGGATTATATAGCTTGCTTTGCTGTTATATTATGTCCACTTTTGATTAAGCAACAATAGCAACCATGATCAAGTGTCTCAAAATCAGAACAATTTGTTACACATGGAGTCTCCCTATAGAAAGATAATGTCTTCTGTAGCATCAAAGGTTCACTTATATTTTAGGCCATTAGAAGTAAGAATCTTACACTGGAGATTTTGAAAAATCCCAGAAGGCACCAGGTGTCAAAAATGCATTTGCCCTAGAAGGAGTCATGGGTGTAACTTTGTAGGTTGTTAATCCATCTAATGGCTGAAACACAAAATTTTGAGGTGCAAAGGAGCGTGTCCTGGGTCTCCCTGGAACAGAATTGTTCTTCTTTTCTACAGAGGTCGGTTCCTGTTTAAGTTCTGATGCTGAACACGTCACTGAATCCAGTTGAGCATTTTCATTCACATCGTGTTTAAAAGGAACTACCTGTACAAACAGACAAAGTGAACACTATATTATCAAATCAATGTGTTTACTATAGGCATGGGCTGAATTATAACAAGACTGCTTGAAAGCCATCAGGAAGGGAACAATTTCAGGTAATTCACTTTCTGCAATAGCATGCATGTACATAAGTCTTGATTTACCATAGGCCCAGCTGGCTTTTGACACCTGCAAATCATTTTTGCAGCAGGGGTAGCACTTGACCATGAGGAATGTAACAATCCACTGAAGGGGCTAGAGTAGCAGAACATCTGGCCCACCAGAGCAGTAATTAAAATTAGCAAATGCTTGCTCCCACTGTTAGAAGAAAATGCTTTAAGGTGATAAGCTCCTCAAGAGCTGAGTTACTGGCTCCAAATCCGACTAGGCCTGTTGAATAATCACAGTTTATACACATACCCTAATCCAAAGACTGAAGAACAAGCTAAAAAAAGTTGATAGCTGAGGAATGCAGCCCAAGACAAGGAGAATACAAGTGCAGTTAGGACCACAGAATATTGTTCAAATGGGAGAAAGTTAATCAATAAGTTGAGCACACATTCCTATCAGATGAGTGACTAGACAATCATACAGAATGCATTTCTGAGATACCTATACTGAGATATTGTTAGCTCAAACCAGCCAAAGGCCTTAGACTGTTTTTCAAGAAAATATGCATCTTCAATCTGTTGGAAATCTTGTTATACTTTAGATACCCTTACTTAGAATGTAAGCTTTGCATTAAAATTTTAACAGACTTGTGGCAAGATGAGTGAGGTCACAGCAAGGGTCTACCAACTGGCAGCACAAAGTAACTCCTGCTTGCAAAGAGGTACTTACCTGAAGCAAGATATAAGTACCTTTTACCTCTTGTCAGTGTGCATCATTGCACTAGTTTTAAGACAATACTAGACCACAGCTGCAGTTGCTGAGATAGGACTGGAGATGGGAGGTATGAGGGGAACACTAAGTGAGAGGGAATAACAGTGTAAGGAAGTAGAAAACATTGATGCTTCTTGCACAGGACTGTCACGGCATGAAAGCATATGCGAATTGTTTAGCAACATGGGTTGGAGGGCTACGATGAATTCAAACGTTCTCTACGCTGAGGCAGAAAAGTCTGGTTCCCTTTGTCAGTGCTATAACAAAGGGAACTACCTTTAATTATAGTAAATCTTGCAAGGAAAAATATTTATGGATATGTTCTTGGCGATTCAAAGACTGAAAATGCATTTAATTCTCAGCTTCCAAGGTCTCTAAAGTATTACCTGAGCATCAAAAGGATATATTCAGAGTATGTTGCAAAAAGGAATGAATTGCAAAAAATTACAAACACTAGATAAAACCCACAAACTGAAAAAGCTTTTTTTTTTTTTTAAGTAGTTGAAATATCATATACGAGATATGTTAGGTAAGACCTCCAATTCAAATTCATGGTCCAAAACTTGGAGATTAGTAAACAAGTAATCCAAACCAAATCAAATTTGGTCTGAAGTTTTAAAAATATGACAATATAAATACTTATAGCTTCTTCCCAAAATCTAGTTTATTAGTGAACTTCCTATTACTTATAAGCCTGAGTACAACTATATCTAAGCAACAGTTGCACTACCATTTGTTACTGGCTTTGAAATCAGTTTTGCTGCTTTCCATTTCAAATGTTAAATGACCTACCTCCATGGTATCAGGTTTGACTGCCTTCTTCTGCTTTGCTACATTTGCTGTCTTTCTCTGTGACTGGTTACCTAGAGTGAAACAAACTCTAGAGGGTCAAAAGGCATCTGATTAAGGCAATTGTTCAGCAATCTTTCCAAAAGATTGCCATAAAAGTCAGGCGGTTAAAGACAGGGAGAGATTGTTTTGCTTCTTTAGTGGGAGGTGACTAGAGGCCAGATACCTAATTGCAAGAGTTCATTCAAAAGAAAACCCAAACTAGGGTTTAACAGCCTATTATGAGATGTATCACCAGGAAAGGAAAACAGATTCATTAAGCCATTAGTCTTTAGATGTTGTCATATACTAAAAAAGAGTTCACCTCGTTTCCTTAAAGGCTGAAGAGACACTGTTAAGTCAGAGTTCAGATTTTGAATTTATGTACGGCATAGGGACTTCCATAGGAATATTGAAACCAACACTATCACAGCTGTATTTCAGCCTTTTGTCATATATAATACAAGGGACACTGCAAAACATTCTGGAGAATACACTGAGGACAAGATCATAGTACTAAAAATTTCCCCTTCTTTAACCATTAAATTTCCCTAGTCCAGTAAGCAAACATGGATGAAGAGAAATTCGTGACTTGAAGAACACAGGCTCTCATCTCTTCCAGAGGCATCTGTTCCTGATCAGTCTTATTAATCATGTCTTTAAACAGTGATACACCAAACTGGCAGATCTTTACTAGTTCTGTTTTCATTCTTTCGGTCTATAATTACCATATGGATATTGATGCTCCACACTGATAGATTTTACAGGAAACTGTCCAGTATTGGTTTCAACATCTTGATTTAAATATTGCAAGAGTTCCAGTTGAGATTCAAAGTGATAGGGTACTTAGTCCTTTTCTTACACAACAATTTGGCATGATTTACCTACAATCTATCTATTTCAAGGAGACAGCTACACACCAGAATATAGTGGGCTAAGACAGTTCAGAACAAGCTGATATGTATCTCTACAGCACAGAGTGCCCTAGATAAGCAAAATCCTAAAGACAACAAAGCTGTTTTAGTACATCATTTGACAATGAGTTTAACAGCAGCACATATACATAAGTGTTGTTTCCAGTGCTCACTTATACAATACTGGCCAGGATATCTCTTTACAGCACGCTGTCAAATACTTACACACCAGCTACACAAGCAGGACCATATTTACTGCCTCACTTACCAGTAGTAGCAGTAGTTTTCAGCATCTGCCTAGCTGCAGAGGAGGCTGCTCTGGTGATTCTTACATTTGGGGCTGTCTGGACTGCAGTCTGCAACACTAAGAAATATTAATTCCAGAGATTTCAAAGCTTGCTAAGAAGCTGCATTCAAGCAGTATAATTGAAAGCTTCGGTTTTGTAGAAATCAAAGTTGTACTAGCAATTAACAGTTGCATTAGTTTGCCAGAATCATGAGGAGGGGTGGTTTTTGTTAGTTCTGTGCAAGTAGTGCTAAACATGGACAGCACAGCTCAGCCTTGGCATCAAGGCAATGTTCTGCATGATCTTGACAGAAAGTGATAACTGCACAGTAGTACCTCCAGGATCCTGATAACATCAATGTACCAGTGGGCTAGTTGCTATGTACAAAGCTTAAGGACCCCTTCTCAACGTTCCCTGCTATCATAGACAAAGTCAACATCACCCCCATCTTTCAGATGAAGCTTTCTGAAGGAATAACTTGTTGTGGTTATTTGCACAGCTGGAAACTTAAGCAAACCATCTGTTTAACAGATGATGCCTTGGTCATTACATGGAAGTATTCTAAGGTGTGAATTTAATGTCATTTAATAAAGTATTCTTTAATTTGAATAATCCCCAAATTATTTTTTATTAAATATATTTTTAATAATTTTNTAAAGATTATAAATAAATATTAAATATCAGGTTCATATACTGTATATGCATCTTAGTCGTTTTTGTCTTTGTGTTTTAGTACTGTTTCTAATTACTATCATTTTTGAAGGAAATAAGGAATTTTCTTGCACAGAAAAACTTAACAGATGCTCTTTATTTCATGCTTTGCCTTGCTATATCCGCCTGAAATCTAGTAGCCACTTTGCTACTGTTAATGGTATTTTTTTATTTTTATTTTTTTAAATGTCATTCTACCTTCCACAGAATTATTGCTTGACAAGTTGGCAAAAAATTACTAGATAAATAACTATAACATTTGATTTATCCAAATGTTCACTTCCTTAACATTTTCATACTACTGTTTAAATACATATAATGCATATTCTTGACTCAACAAAAAGCATTATCAGGTCCAGTAGACGATAATTTTTCAAAAAATGTTTTAATTGTTACACCAAACACTGATAATGGCTTTTTTCAGTATTCACTGAAGGTATGAATTAAATTTAAGTAGACATCTGCTGCTTGCTGATTTAATTATATTAGTGATGTGAAAAGTCATTTCACCCTGAATTACGGAATATCGTGTGTTAACAAATATTCTACATGACATAGTGTTATCAACTTAAGGCATAGACATCACTGTGCTACCAGAAAAAGTTTATAATCAAAGGTATTCTGTTTGCTTAAACAGACATGGCGTAGACCGTTTTTTTTCTTTTATCTCTTTTCTCAATAAATGTATGGGATCATCACATAGAAACTCTAACGACTAGACAGATACAGAAGGGGCTGTTGTAAAATATGAAAGCATAAGATTGTACTTGTCATTTATTGAAGCAGACAATCGCACGTTTACTCAGTTACATCAGGGTGTATCAAAAGTTTAGGCTCTTATCTCCTACATTATATACTAATGTGCTCTACCAGTAGGCTGTTCTTTTCCAAATGTTTTTCAGTGTTAAATGAAACTTGTGTAACTCAGAGAACAGAAACAAAGGCATATCTGCTCCATAGATCCAGACTTCACTGAAAATGTTTACAGCTTATAAAATCAGCTATTTTTCAGACTACCCACAATACCAAAGAAAATTAATATTAATTATATCAGCTATCCTTCATCCTTCCAGGTGAAGCCATTTGATCTTGTATAATAACAGCAGCTCCTACATGTAGTATTTTTCTTAGAGAAAAACTGGAAGTTCTGCACAACTCCAGCTGTGCAGAGTAAGAAGCTATCAGTCATACAATTCTGACTACTGATTTTTTTTTTTTTTACTGATTTTTTTTCTTTTCCCTTTCTTAGGCTGAATAATCAGTAACCAGAAGTGCATTAAGTATCTTGCATTCCATTTCCCCCCCACCTACAGAGGCAACAAATACATGCAATACTTAGACTATCAAGTGTGTGGCTCTATCAGCAGCTGCTCTTGTTGTAGTTCGTAGGAATGGTCATCCCAAAAGCTTCCTTGTTCCCTAAACCCAAAAATGTACTGTGGATCTCTCCCATAGATGTTCCTTGCCTCATTGCCATAACATCACAACAATTGACTCAGAAGAATAAAACAGCAGTGTCCTTTCAGGTTCAGATGTAGAGATCATTCTACTTTCATACCTTTCCCTTTTTCAGCCATTTTGTCTGTACTCATCTGTTTACATCCTGCTTGTGCAGAGCGCACACTATGCCCGTTGGCAGAGACCTACGAAAGAAGATTGCATTTTATGAAGCATCAGATTTTCAGAAATGAAGTAGCCCGATTTCTTTCCTTATCTTTCTATCCTAGGCTCCAGTGAAACAAATGGCCAAGTAATTTCACACAAAGGGCTTTAAAGTTAAAGAGAAGTTAAAGATAACTAAATTAGCTCATTTTAGACCTGTTAACATGTTATCCAGCTAATTAGGAATTTGCAGAAAGAATGAAGGAAACTAAGAAACTGTTCAGTTTATCTTGAAAGTAGGTGCTAATTACTGCCCCATCTTAGTACATATAATGTGATTTAAAAGCCACTTGTCAGAAAAAATCAGTATTAACTCAGTTCTCCCTTCATATAGTTATGATTGGAAATCCTCCAAAGGCATTCAAGTTACATAAGGCAAGATTGCTAGATTCAAATTACAGCTTCTTTTACAGATTACTGCAGGTGAAATTCCTCAAAAAATACCCTACTTTTTTATACAAGTAATACCAAAAGAGACTGCCAAGATTCACAATAAAATGTGCCAACACTGAAGTGATTCCAACTTTGAGCAGTAAAGATTAATCATGAGTGATACCTACAGTAATTGCATCTCAACAACATATACTTCCATTTCTAAGCCTTTAAGGCCTTAAAATTAAATGGAAATTTGCACAATTGCTATATATTGTCTTTGACTTTTAGCCACTGGTCATAGTATGGAAAACACAAGGCAAAAACCCTCTTGCATATAAAATTCTCCCCCAAAATAAAACAAACATCTCCATGTCCAGCGTGTTGAAAACAGTAAATTCAGAAGTGGTGGTCTTGCACGCATTAATGTGAAATGAAACATTCTACAATTTTGAAAACCTAATTTCATAAAGATGAAATGATATTTAAGGTGCCAAATTAGCAAAATAAATAGGATTTCAACAGTTTTGTGCACCAGACCTGTCACTGTATAGACTCCATGAAGTCAAACTATGGGTCAAGGTGGGTAACTCATCTTTAAACAGGTAGATAAATAAGGTGGCATAACATGCAAGAATATTTTTAGGTTGAATTTTAAAAACAACTGTTCTTTCCCACAGTAAGAACAATAATATACAAAACTTGTTGCAAGTTTTAACAATGTAGTCAAGTTGCTGGGTTGCCTTCAACTTTCTGAAGCTAGAAGGTGATGTAGGAAAAAAAACTGACTTTTTATAATCTGCATTCATGACAGATTTTCTGTATTCAGGAGAGATTTACTGTTTCTCCAAGCCAAAACAAAGTATTTAACTCATTACTACCTCTACTCTTGTTTGCATTCCTTGCTGACTACAATATTTCATATGGAAAAGGGGATCTGGAAGATCAGTGAACTTTCCTTTGTACTGACTTAATCAAACTCTGTAGATCAGTTCAAGACAATGCTCAAACCAGCACAATAAAAAGGCTATCAGCTTCCTGAAAGCTTTTCTGACCTAATTTGTCCTTCTCACCAGGAAAACCTACTGGGAGACAGCACTTAACATGTCAGAATACCATCCTGAATTATGGTCTAAGGGGCAATTACATCATTTTCTCCAAATTTATTCACTTAAGTTTATATAAGAGACAAACCGTAGAAGGCTTAGATGCTGTTGATATCACCATTTTTTCTGCTTGGTTCTTGGCCTTTGACCGAGTAATCCTCCCAGAGAAAGCAGGAGCTGCCTGGAAACATTCCCAAGAAAACAAGAGTTAACATACTGCTTCCTCCCTTTGCCATCACTGTCAGAGTGAGCAAGAAGCCTAAGTGTGAGAAGCAACACGTCTGTGTACTTGAGAGTCAAAATGAATCAAGTCTGTGATTTGAAAAACTTAGATGGACTAAATACAAACAAGTTACCAGTTCTAAAATAACTTAGCTGTTTCATTTGCAGATGAACCACTGTAATTTCTGAACTGAGAACACAGACAAATACAAAAATCAATACATCATTTATATCATTTCCTGCTTTGTAAAAAAAAAAAAATTACTCCCTTACCATTTCTTATTATAAAATAAATATGTATAAAGTATTTATATTATAAAAGGTTTAATTCACATAACTTGCATAAAATTCTGTATATAAATAGAAATTGTAATGTTGTATACTAGAGAAGCTCCATTTAGATACTTAATATTACTCTTATTACCTTCTCCCTTGGCTTCACTGTCACATGATCTTCAGGTACAAGCGAAAGAAATCCAGGTGCAGTAGGTCTATACAACCCAACTTTAAACACACCCTTTTTTGCTTTCTCTCTTTGCTCTCTCAGTTTTCGAAGTTCCTTCTCTTCTTTATAGCGTTGAAGCATTTCCTTGCGTTCGTTAATCCTCTGGGTGGCCGCATTTGTAGGTTGTTCTGAAGCACAGATGAAGACAGGGATATTACACTATCAGAGATATTTTTCAGCCAAGTAAAAGTCAGAAAATAAGTGAACTGGAAAACTGCAAAAAAAAAATTTCCAAGATACAGGAGGAACATACTATGTCAGCACATAGAAGACTGTCTGAAGTACGTGCCTACAATTTTCAGTTAAAGACCTATAATATAATTACATGTGATCTATCACCTTGCTAAAAGCTTAAATTATCTGCACTGTTTCAGCCATTCCCACTAAAAAACTAGCGACTTCAAAAACAAAATAATATGCATTACCCATTTCTAAGCATACTTTAAGCACATGACAGATACCAACAATATGTAGATGAGATTATAGATCAGGGTTATTCACTGCTTGAACCACAAAGCAATCATTAAGAGAATTCCCATTGAATATTAATAGTAAAATGCATTTCTTCTTTGTCTGCTGTGGACAAATCACAGTAAAGGCTCATTCATCCCACTGGAGCCACAAAGGAAGGTAAAGCTGTATTAAGACCACTTTCTTGATAGTTAAAAGAACTGGTAGTTGTTTGTGTTTAAACCTTAAACTATTCCTTCAAATTAAGATGTGGACCTCAGTTAGGTTCCTGGGATAACATTACTAAATTCACCTAAAGAAATTTTAACAATTTTAAAACAGTTTTATGACTAGGTTTTACTTACTCTGTTTCACACTGCTGTTCTCTTGAGAGCACATTTCACTTGTCTCACTTAGTTGAGAAATTCCCATGTCTTTCGATAACTGAACATTGACATCTGCCAATCCAAACTGTCTGCCCTTTTCAAACAACTTGTGTCTGTTCTCCTTCTGAAGCACTGATTTTCTGCGAGCAACTTTTGTTCTGATGGTTTCTGTACTCAAATCCTTTTTGTATCGACTGGCAAACTGGGAGGTAGCAGCCATCTTGATTATCCTGGACAAAAATCATAATGATTAGGAAAAAAAGCTGTAATAGTTTGTTTTACCCTTTTTATTAGAGTTTACCTGTTATGAACAAAAAGCCCTAGCTTCTTCATTTCTGTATGTGTACCAGAGAAAACACAAACAACCATTTCAGCAATGGCTCTTCATTATTTGTTTCATGTATTCAAGGGGCTAGTTTATGTGTTAAGTGGTCAACAAGTCAGAGACAGAATTAGTAGGGAAGGCTGTGTCACTGCCAGGGACTGGCCGGCTAGCCTGTTTTCACAACAGATGTTTTTCATGTTAAGGAGACAAGCAAGTAAATGACAAGGCTGTAGGACAATACTTGGAAGCAACGTTGCCACTGAGCATTTAGATTATACCCTATCTGATGGCAAGGCATTTTTGTCATGCATTAAAGTACTTGGCTCTGTTTCCCAACTGAGTTTCCAGGATGCAACCGTAACACAATAGCATTTATTTCAAGCAGGATTTCTCCCTGCTTTTTGAACCTGAGGAAGACCTGATGAAAGCATCAGTTGGTCTGTACACGCTGTGCTAATAGTGACATAAAAAGCTCCATCCCCTGCCTCCCACTGAAGCCTGTCTTGCTGAGGGTTTTCATGCTCTCAGGAGAGAGGTCAGGTTCAGTTCTTGCAATTGGTCTTACTCTGCCTGCCAGTTCAACCAGGGTGCTTTAGAAATACCATCTTCCATTTGTTAAATAAAACAGTTTTAGAGTAAAAAGGATGATACAGCTAAACTAAGTAACCAACAAAGGTCAACAGAGAGGTTCTCAATTTCAAGACAGTGAACTTTGATCAAACTAAAGGAATGGTTAGTGAATTGGACTGAAAAGATCAGCCTTGACCATGGTTGTACAGGATTTGTTAATCAAAAAAATCCCCGACTATTTGCTATCAGTATCTCAAGCCAACAACCAACAGCAGAGTCCTAACTGAAAAACCTAGGTGTCAGAAAGAAAAAAAGCATACCAAAATAAACAGAAAAAGAACAGAAATAAACAACAATGTACTCTTAAACTGTATATACCTACAGAAGAAGCAGGGAGAGAACCTGAGCTACCCTAAGAAGGAATGCAAAGTCAGTCTGTATTCTGGAGCTGGCAGCGGCAGCTCCTTGTGCCCAACTTGATGGCAGTATTCATGTACTGAGTAACTTGCACAGCACCGACAGTACTGGCACAGCCATCTGGAAGGGCTTGGAATAGACACTGGAGACAACGTATGAGTCAGAAATCTAAATGGGTATATCTTGCTTCTTTTTTTCCAACATGCTTAGCACTGCAGTAGCACTGCAGGAGGGCAAAATGGCCAGAGGAAGTGTAAATGATCAAACGGGCATAAAAGCAAAACTCAGCTTAAAGCACTCGGATCAGAGGCTGAATCTCTTCCCCATAATCCTGGAAGAGATGGTGCATGTCGGTGCCACCTGATTTGTTCATATCAAGCATCTTACATTCCATCTTTCATTTTATGTTCCAACTTTCAAAAATCCATTGAAGATGCCAGATAATTAATAATGATTGCAAATGATCAGACTAACTCTACTGTAGTTCATAGGTCATGCTTACCCTGCTTTACAGGTAAGTGTTTAAGGAAAGTTAATTCCTGAGCTTCTCCAATAATCATCTTTGGACTGATCTTGTTAGTAGTTCCTGCAGTGTTATGGAAAACTGTTAATGAAACAATTAGTGGTAGTATACCTCTACTATCTACCTCCTAGAAGATGCAGGTCTTTTGTGCCCACTGAAAGAAAATCATTCCTAAAAGCAGCAGCTAGCATCAGGTCACTACATACATCCTCTGTGGACTTTGTGGTGGTACAATTATTAATATTTAAGATTTGAGAGGTCTGGCTAAGAAGTTTATCCTAACTAAAAGAACATTCCTTCCAACTAAAAGCTAACTGTCTGTGATTGTTTCCAACTCCCCACTTCTGAGCTAAGATAATATTGGGTGTGCCACTCCTATAAGCCCCAAGAGCCACCTCTCCATACTGTCGCATTATTTACTGTTTGGTTCCTTCTTAGAATTGTGACAGCCAGCAAGCTTCTTAAGGGGTTCATCTCTCCCAGGGATGGGTACCTGGCTTTGTTAAAAATCAAGATGATTGTTTTTCCTCAACTCTTTGTTTGGTTTTTCTGAAACAGTGTATAGGTTGGGTCTCTGCAATCACTAGGCAAAGAACAGGGGAGCACAGGAAGAGATGCTGTCCAAATGTTCTAAGATCAGAGTTGATAAAGCTTCCATCTGACCTGTCCTAAATTGTACTGGTGTTATTACATGCTTGGAGTCCCCACATCTCTGACAACTTGCAGGACATATTCCCTATGTCTGGGACTCCTTGTATGTGCTCTAAACACAGCAACAGTCCTTCTAGATTGCGTGCACAATTTTTAATTCAGTGCGTCGATGAAAGCTAATATACCTATATCCACAGATTAGGCGTTATGTATCAGACAGGCTTACAGAAAGCTGCACTTGCCTTATACTTTGATAAGCATTTTAACACATTTAAAGGATTTTTATGCTCTACCTTCTATTTTAATCAGTATTTTTCTAGCTATCGTAGTACATATCCACTTAAGGCCTTCTGCCATGAGTAAGCATCAAGACCAAGTGATCTATGTTTGAGTAAGTAGCCTTGCAGAATTCATCTGAAACTTGAAGAAGACAAATGTAATGTAAGCAGAGATAGAGAAGGAGCCTCAACTTATTTGTAAAACAAAGGTATCGAGCTCACATCCCAGGCCAGCAAAAGCAGCAGTACACAAGAAATTGCCTGCGGTCCCTTTGGGCTTGTTAAAGATGTACGCCACACTGAGGACTAAAAGCTCTCTCAGCACGTATTTGGGACAAACATACCCGTCCCCCCCGGCCCGGTTTTATTTTTTGAGGAGCACCTTGCCCAGACAGGAGTCTCGAAGAATACTTAGGATTCAAATTGGCATAAAGGTGAGTTAACACAAGCGGCAGGAAAGGCGCAGAGGGTTACATAAAGGAAACGACTCAGAACTGGCTAGGACATCGCACCGCCCCGCGCCCCACCGCCCCCCTGAGGGGTCGCCACAGGCTTTGCCCCTCGGGTCCCCCACCGCCGCCTCCCCGTGCTCTCGGGCGGCTCTAGGGAAGACCCACAGCCGCCGGGACCCGGTACGAGGCTCGTTCCCCCCCGGGCCCGCCGTACCTGCGCGGCCTCAGCGCCCCGCTCTCCTCAGGCTCCCCCCTCAGCGCCGCCCGCCTCAGCTCGCTTTCAAATTTCACCTCCCTACGCTCATTGGCCAGTGCCGGCCCGTCCGCGGGCTCTCATTGGCCCGCTCCCAACCGCCAGTTGATGGGCAGAGCCTCGCTCGCGGAACGGGCTGTTTATTGGTCGCCCGTCAGCGCCATGCTTGATACTTATTGGCTGAGCTGAGCGTTTCCCCACCCCGCGCTTGTCGCTCATTGGCCGGCGGGCTGCGCGGGGTGGGGCCCCGCGGGGAGCGGAGGCGGTGCGGGGTTGCCGCGCTCCGCTCTAAGATGGCGCGGGGCTGAGGGGGCGGCGGGGGCGTGTGGCTGCCGCGCCGCCGTCCCGGCGCTTCGGGCGGCCCGTGCTGCAGGAACCTCGCTCCGCCGCCGTCCCGGGAGCCGTGCCGCCACCACACGTCTTCCCGCACGCAGCGTGCCTCGCTGCGGGTGTTGCCGCGGTCTTGGGCGGCCGGTTTGGGGACGTTCCTCGGCTGGGGGTTCGGGCAGGAGAGCCGCCGTCACAGAGGGGTGAGGAGACCCCTCGGGTGATGCCAGGATACGACCCCCATAGCAAACGAGGAATAGCTAAGGTTATGGATTCTGCTGTTTTCTGTAAGGGTAAGAATAAGGAACTGTGTAAAATTTGCGGACACTGTAGGAGTTTTCAGATGTTTCAAGGTTGACCTGACTTTCTAAGACACCTTAAAAAAGCATATCCCTCCCTATTACCATCCTGGACATTTTTCCTCTGACCCTCATGTACACAAACACTCATCTCCCGTTTCTGCCTGTGCTTTGTGTCATACCGACCCTCAGGTTTGCTGGGGTGGCTTGTGTTCAGCGTGGTTCTCAGGTGCCAGGCGATTTATTGTTTATTTGTTTATAAATATTTTATTTGTTTATAAAAAGCTGCCAAATTAAAATGCGAAAATGTTAATGAGGAAATCAGCCACTTGGTGGCACTGCAAAAATGTAGATGGCATATCAGAAAAGTGTTGCCAAACAGGAAACTGCTGAGCACCCAGCATGGTGGTCAGCGGTGGGTGACAGCCATACCTTGCAAGCAGCGTAAAAATGCAGCATCTCTGTACAGCGTTACAGTAGGAAAAAGTACATTTTTATTTAAACACGATTACAGTGAATGAAGACAGCAGTAAGTGGATTAAAGACTTTGCTCAGAGTGCAGAGCTGCTTTCCACAGCAGTGATCAGACTTGCATCATTCAAGACTGGCTCTGTGTGTCATGAAATGCAGCTGTCAGAGAAACACCACCACACATTTCCCTGTATGGACTGCCAGGAGTTACAGCAAATATTCAGAAACTTTGAAAATCCTGACGAACCCTAAAATTATTGATTTACTATAAAATAATCACAGAATGGTTTGGGTCGGAAGGGACCCCAAAGTCCACCCGGTGCCACCCCTGCCATGGGCAGGGCCCCCTCCCAGCAGCCCAGGCTGCCCAAAGCCCCATCCAGCCTGGCCTTGGGCACTGCCAGGGATGGGGCACCCACAGCTTCTCTGGGCAGCCTGGGCCAGGGCCTCACCGTCCTGAGTGAAGAATTTCTTCCTTATAGCTAATCTAAATCTACCCTCTTTTAGTTTAAAGTGATCTCCCCTTCCTATAGGAGGTAATGGCTTTACCTTTTTTTTTTTTTTTAAACTTTCCTATAGGCCCCCTTTAAGTACTGGATAAAAGATCAGTTTAGAGTTTATTGCTTTTATTTATAGAGTTTCACTGCTGCCAGATTCCCCAATGGTATAAAAAAGATCCAATTAAACAACAGAGCTACAGGAGTTCATATCTGTAGACTGCCTACAGAGTCCAGTCCAATTGCAGCATTGTGTTACTCCCCTTTTTTTCCTGAATCATTAGAATTTGAGGGCATTCAACAGTTCTGCCTTATAACATCAGGATCCAATCCAATGACTGGAATCATGCTGAACCACAAGTTTTAGGAAAAAAATCAGTTTGGGAGTGTCTCCCTTCCAACTGAAAATCATTTTTTCGTACTGCATACCAGAATCTGAAGAATCCCTATATGTTGAAACAATGGGACATCTAGACTGGAGCATTTGCTGAGTTAATTTCTACTCATGTGGGTGTTGATACTGAATTTAGGAAGTGTGACTGCATTACATCCTGGACTTTAATCTCACTGGCTCAGATAACAACATCAGTGATAACGCAGCAGTGCACACTTCGATACAGACCGGTAACCCGAGTACCTGACTAGGGTGCTTGGCAAGCTCAGACTCTGCCACACACCTTCGCTGGTTGTTACCTGAGCTGGCTAGGTTACAGCCAGAATGGGTTTCCTTCCCATGCTGCAATTACACCTTCCACTAACAATATCTAGGTCAGTGCAGTGGTCTTCCTGTATATGAATAATGCCATGATTTTAAAGTATTGCAATGCCACTTTAAGGTAAAACATGGTAACAATTTTTTTCAGCCAAATTCCTGATTGCTACTGATTTTATTGTGTTAAGAGGAATAAACGTATTACCATTTAATAGAGATAAACAAGCAATATTCATATATAAACTCATTATCCTGTACAGATATTATACATGCCTGAAAGATTAAATGTGTCATTCTCAGAGTCCTGATGATTTTGTGATAATATGCCTACATTTTCTCCATTGAAGCTTTAAGAACCAATTTGAATTTCTCTGTTTCTTGACAATATAACTGTCATTATCAGATACATTTTGTACCAAGGAGATCACTATGTGGAAATCTGCTAACTTGCTCTTTCTTACTCTTCTTTTTGTTCTTTCATATGAGATATTGTGCTTTGTGAGGGTAATTCCTTCTACCCTTGCATAAATGCCCCTTGTTGGAGAGCGATATTGAGCATGTAGGGAAACCTATCCCCAAATTTAGACCAGAAATACTTACAAGTGCTGAATATATTTTTGGCGAAAGTTCAGGCAAATGCAGTTACAAAGCTGTAGTCCACAGCATCACATGCTTGCCACTTGCCTGGTATCAAAGAAAAAAAGGCCTCTGCAGGCGAACTCCTGTATGTGGACCATTGCTGCAAAGGGCACAGAGTAGTCCTCCTGCCAAATTTAATTAGTAGTCTCTTGGTCAAGTGCTGTGCAGCAAAGCCATCACAGTGCACTGGCTGTTGTTCCCATTTCTGGACAATAAGAAGTGGTCGCTAGTTTAGAAACTGGAACAGGTTCTAGCAGCAGAAAATAGAAGCTGAATTCTGCCTTCTAACAACTAGGAAACGGTTGTCTTCCACTGCATTTTCTTGCTCTGTTCTTTGAATTTCATTCCATGCAGTAGCACATTTTTAACAGCAGTGAGGTAGTGACCCAGCAACCCCCTAATGCTGTAGCCTGGGAGGGGAGTATGTAAGCAATCCTACCAGCTTGGAGCAGGTAGAAATCCAGCTTGGACCCGGTAGAAGATACATGTTGGGACTCTCACCAGGATAAGGAGAGCTTGGAGAGCACCTTCCCTTCCCTAGGTGTTTGCTCTGCCATCTAGGTTACTACGTGCAACAAACCACATCAAACGCAACCCCTACAGCCCACGGTGTTAAAAATAAAATGATAACCTTACGTTGTGCTTTCAAAGAGGGCTTATAGACTCGTAAACCCCAGCTGTGTGCGCCCGCCACCCTGATCTGGCAGGACCACCGCCGTGCTGGCTATGCAGAGCAAGCCTCATACGTCCCTCTTTTTGATATTTCCTGCGAGCGGGTCTCTGCTCGGGCGGTGGGAGTTTCCACTCGTCCTTGGAGGTGTCTGACGCTCTCCGGGCTATAAATAGAAAGGTGAGGTACCCGACTCAAGGTGTTATGTTGCACTCTGGCAGCCTGATACCTAATAGGCAGATGTAGTGGCACTTTTATAAGCTCCCAGCTTCCACTGGATCAAGTCTAAAATGCAAACTAGCAATCTTATAATGTGAATTATGGTTGGAAACAGAGTCTGGGTAGTTTTTATCTCTGCATATCTTCGCATCCTCTGTTATTTACATTGTGTTTATACTGAATGTTCCCTGATGTTACAGATTTCAGTCAAAAACCCTACCCACTCTAGCACCAGAGGTGAAAGCATCCCACAGCTGGTTTCAAGCTCCAAGGCCCAAAGCCACATTCTTAAGGAAATCACATATGTTTCCAAACAGACTCAGACCTTCTTGGTTTTCTTCCATGAAAGAGGGGAGCGGGAATTAAGCGAAGAACAAATGCAGGATCAACCTTAAGCCACTGCTGAGTTGAGACCAAGCTTTGTGTTGTTTCCAGGGGCTGTGTGGAGTGGGTTACTGTGGGTGAATTGTACAGTTATCCCCTGTAGCAAAAGCAGATGAAGAAACCGCTTAGTGCAGTGGTATTAGATGATGTTTCAACAGCATTAAGTACGTTTCTAATCGAGTTAGGCCAGGACCTTTGTGTTTTGATTTGAAAAGAGCATCCTTTTCCCAGGCTTAGACAAGACTCCAGTAATTTTTTAGTTTGGTTTAAAGCCTGTATGTGTTTTTTTCTCAGCATGTGTCTCCTTTCTGTCTCCATCACTCAGAAGCAGAACATCTTGTATGGAAGCTGGATGTGACTGCTAGAGTTAAGTGTTTCACGGCTAAAACAAATACAAAGGAGATAAGGAACAGCCTGATTTAGAGTGTATGACAATGAAAAGCTTTGTGGAATATGACCACTAATTAAGATGGAAACTATGGAAGGGCTGTAGCGACTTGGTTAATCCTATGTACTCTGACAGAGTTAAACTTCTCCAGTCTCTGATAAGATAGGACTGGTTTTCTTTATCTATTGTTTTTTCAATGTTCAAGGCTACTGAAATGCAAAAGTGCCAGATGGCCATGTAAGCTAAACAATGTGCAAAATCTTTCTTATATTATCACTAAATGCCCTGGGGGGCTGGGGGGGTAAGGTTATTTAATCATTAGAAGTCACTTAGCAGCAAATGGCATTCAGCTGTCTTTATCAACTCACAACAAAAGATTGGGTCTGTATAGTCATGGGGCCTTTTTCTAATATGACAGGGCACATATTTCATTCCCCTTTAAGTCATCCGGTGATATCTCGTCCTTGGGTGTGTCACTGAACTGTGGTGCTGTGCTAATAAAAAGGCTCTTTTCCACGTGTGCAAAATAGTCACCGTGGTCCTATACCAAAATACATCATTTTCCCCTGGAATGCATGAAGCTACTGTGTCATCAGCAGCTAAAATCCTGTTCTTATGGGGTTTTGTTATGGTCCAGAGGAGAAAGTACTGGAGTGATGAGGAACTGCAGGTTCTGTTTTCAGTCCTCTCACTGATCCGGTATTTGACCTTGAGCAAATCACTTTACCTGTATCGTCCCTCCTGTGCTCTCTTCATCTTTGTGTATAGTGGCAGCGGTCAACAGGGACCCCAGAGACTTTGGGACCTCGGCCATCCGAGATGCCACGTTAATGCAATCTTGCGCCTTGACTAATTAGCGCTGCCCCTCAGCAGGACTAACTACTGTGTCACGGTGCCGTGCTGACACAGTTACACTGCTTTTAGCTTGAGGATGGTCTCAGGGATATTCTTGTAGTATTGCATTACACAGGATAAGTAGTTTCTCCATTGCTGCCCTCCTGCAGGTCACAGGAACCAGACCTTTTCGGTTTGCTACAGAGAGCCCTGGTCTCACCCTGGATCATCTGTGGTCCCCCCGCAGGGACCTGCATCACTCCCTGTTTCTCTCTAAGTAGACATGAACTGCCAAAATCTTCTTTTGAGGAGGGGGGAGGCTCCGTCTTACAGGAAACCCTTAGGCTCAGGCTACCATCTGGTGATACCACTTAATTCCCCTTTTCCCAATGCCTTCCCTTTGCATTTCACTCTTGTTCTCAGTGCCCTTGGTTCTGAGGATTTCTCCGGTTCCTGTCTCTTTCTCCCTGCAGGCTGAGGGTTTCACTGGGCAGAACGGCACAGCAGAGACGGCTGGGCTGATGCTTGCATGACCAACCCAGGGTCCATGCCACAGTGCCTCCTGGATACATCCACACCAGGAAAAACAGCTCATTTTTCTCTGCTGAGGGTAGGAACCACACAAACGATGACAAAGTGTATTTAGTTACTGTGCTGGGGAGGAAACATCAATGGAACAACCCAGCTGACAAGGCTGGCACTGCGCTGGGGGGGTTCCAGTATCTGTCGTGGCCTCCTGAAGGACAAACCCCTTACAGACACTTCCAGTAAACCCAGTAACATCCCAGTGGCTCCTTTTGCCCAGCAGTCAGGACTTAAGTAGATTTTAAAGCCAGAAGGTCTATCAAACAAGTTACTTTGGCTGCCTGTGGAGGACTGTATAGTTTTTAGCCCATTATCACTGCATTAAAGCTGCTCGTCAGCTGTCAGCGCCACGAAGCAGAGTGGGAGCTGGCACCCCCATTGCTTTCAGTGCCATGTTGGTGGCTCTGTCTCAGCACCCAGCACGCCGGCATTAAGCCCCGAGCCTTGAGACACTGGGGTGAAGAAGGGAGCCCTGAGCCAAGGGGTTCTGCCTTGAAACATCCCAGGCCTCAACCTGGGGGCACCGGCTTGGGGAAAAGTCCTGCGTCTGTCAGGGCCTGGCCCTGCTCTGAGGCGAGCTCCGAGGTTCTGAGGCGAGCCC
>VXAA01004513.1:690231-745741 GCA_013399115.1 Anseranas semipalmata | reverse complement strand
AGTGTTGAAGTTAAATTCTCTTAAAATGAATGCTAAAACAATAAATTAAAAGGGAGGCTTCCGTCCCTCTTCTGCAGTGTGTGAAGGCACTTGATGTGTTGTAGGTGTTGATGGGTTTTCCAAAAGTAACCTTGGGGAAACTGGGGCACATCAAGCCTGGTCCTCATTCCGCTAAAAGCTGGTCTCATGATATGAATTCTGAAGCTCCAAAGAGTCTGGATATGAAGTTGTCATTACAGATAGTTACTGAATGTCCCCTGTTACTAAAAGGCTGGGTTTTGATGCATTTTTCAGCTTCTCAAGGTGTCTGGCCGTGCTTTTTCCACTTGGTTTACTTTTGTTCTTGTGACTTCGTCCTTTCATTGGTTTTGCTAGATGCCAGTCAGGGGAGGCCTATAATCTGTAAAATACTAAAACAGTTGGAATTTTATGCTGAGAAGTACTGTCAGCTTTATTGGTATGCTGTTACGCACTGGCTAACGTCCTCTTGGATGCGACGGGACGGATTCACTTTAAAATGTGAATTATTCTTCCCGCGTTACGGTGTTAGCACGCTTTCTGTCTCAGCACCTTAGGAACTTCCCATTTTGCTATGTGAAGCTGCAGTGCTCTGCTTTGTCCCTCTTTCCTCCTCCCTCGTGTTCTGTCGATCACTGAAGAATGCGGTTTCTTCCTTGGGACGATTGGGGTTTTATTGCTGGGCTCTTTAATTCCTCTCTAACTGGTAGGAAGCCAAGAATCAAATCTTGTTCATAAGTCACTCTAGAGATTTCTTTGTACATGCTATTACTTTCTTTGCATGCTAACATCGCTGAGAAGGTTTTTCTTTTTTCAAGTTCAGACCCGGCATAATTACGTTCGTGTGTATGGGTAGGCTGGGGTGTTGCTGCTGTCCAGCCCAGCAAGCGATTTGGAGGCCTTCTCGGGCAGCTTGCCGCCTCCAAAACTTCTTGTAGCATCAAAGGCAAAGGAGGCAGCTATCCCTCTGCATCTAGGTAGGTGAAATCAGTTTCTGTTGTACCTGAACTTCAAAGAACAGCTTGTGCCTGTGGTTTGGCTTTCTGCAGTGTGTCAGACTCGAGGCTATGTTTTAAAAAGTGTTTGGGTACTGGCTTGAACCAGGACTTGGTATGGATCGGGCGATGGTTGCTGGTGTTGAACCGGGGTTTGTGTTCCCCGGCTCGTGTGATGCTGTATGGCTGTCCAGAGGCAACCCAGCTCCCTTTTGATTTATGAAGCTCTTAATTAAGGTCTTTGTTCTGAGCTTTGCCTTACCCAAGCCTTTATTGTAAAGTGTAAAAATCCTTTCCATCATGAAGCATCCTCTCTGTTGCTGCGACTGCAGTCTTAGTGTATTTACGTCTTCAAGCGGGCACCTTCCGTGCTTCCTCCCCTCCTGACTCTCGAGGCTGAGAGAAGCTCCCTGTAAAGCATGTGCGAAGGTGCTCCTTGCCCTCTTCAGCTGGCCTTTTCTGCTTTTGGGCTGCTCTCGCTCCGGTAGCTGGGATTTTCTCCTGCATTTGCCTCTGTGACCGCCTGCACGTGCCCCCTGCCTGGGGCAGCGCCCTGAGCAGCGGGGTCAAGGCAAACCTCTGCTGAACATCAGCGCCTGCGAGAGAGCGGTGGCTTGAGGGGGGTGTCCGGGAGTCGGTAAGTGAACCCTAAAAATCCTTCAAGGGAAGTCTCTACTCTGGAAATAGGTTTCCAGACCTCTCTTTAACCATCAGAGCTTACTGTGACGTGTGGGACAGACGGTTGTGTTCTCACTTTTGTTTTAAATTTAATTTCCTGTCTAAAGGAGGGTGGCACTCTCCAGTCATTTTTTTAAAATGAGGTAACTATCTTAATAAACACATGAATGAAATGGTGCAAAGAATGCTTGCTTATGCATCTGAAATCTAAGTAAATCTGCCACCACTTTTGAAATTCTGGCTTTTGGAGGATCACTGATAGCAACGAATCCATCTTTGATGGCATTAAGGAAAAATAAAGAACCAAGCCAAACCTTTCTCTTAGAGTGCTTATGAGGTTTTTAGCTGCAGTAGTGCTGCAGATGTAGTCATATTAAAATGTCTAATAACTTGCTTTGAATTGGTGTCTCAGCAAAAGAAGCTGGGGACGTGGCTTTGAAGTAAGTTGCGGGGAGTTCTCCTTTAATACAGCATGGCAGTCTTGTGGATGGGAGCCCCGAGTCGTCGGAGCGGTGAGACACGCTCCCTCCGCCGATGATGCACGAGATGTCCCTGACAGGAGGCTGAACCAGTTTTCCTAATGATTGGTTTGTCATGCTTTAACAGCTTACGCGATTGTTAAAATGGTGTCCAGTGATATGTCAGCTATAGGCTTCAGGGTGACTTGTAAGATAAGTAGGAGTATTTACATACCTTTGCAACAAATGTCTCTGCAGAATTTTGCATGCTGTTCTTACCCTAAAAGGTTTTTTCCTCCTCCTTTTTCTCTTTTGAATCAGTAGATGTGGCCGTAGAGGAAAGGTTTGTGTATTAATGTCATGAAGTTAATACAACTTCGTCCCTGGGCTGAATGAATCCCAAGAAGTGAAGGTGCCAAACAGTGTCCTGTTGGGATAGTGCTTTTGGCTTGGGGAAAAGAAATTTGGAAGAACTTTTTTAAAAAAAAAAAAAAAAAAAAGTCTAGGACCTTAATCTGAGTGTAAAATTGTTGCATCTGTAGTGGAGCCAGACAGACAAAGTTCATAGATGTTGCTACTTGTGTTAATATTGGTTGTAAGTTTGTTTTTAAATTAATTTTAGGGTTGAGGGAATTCCCCATCTCTTGCAGCCTTCCCCTGTGTTACTTAGGTCAAAGCACACCCGAGGGGAGTTGCTTTCCAGCAGGTGGCTGTCCAGGAGGAAGGAAGAAAGTTAAGAATGGAGGAGTCTGTTGGGCTACTTTTCATTTAATAAGCCTTGAGCTTTTTTAAAAAAACAAAAACCAAAACCACAATAGCGTAGAAGTTGGTGATCACGTATGAAAACCTTACTGGGATACCAGCGAGGCAAAGCCTGTTGGGAGAGGTCATGTATTTAACTAGGCCAGCTGGTGTAGCTGGGGTTGGGATGGGATGGATGAGCTTTTGAGCATGAATGCCATTTTATCGGAATTGCCGTTTGGAAGCAGAGGGTTGCTGCGAGTTGCAGTTTGCCTTTGGGATGTCTGGGGCCTTTTGCATCTCCCTTATATAAGCCGCAGGTGTGGACGGAACATGTATACCACCTAGCCAGCAAAGCGCAGCTCTTTGAGAAAAGATGGGGTGCAGGCTGTCCAGGTAAAATGAGCCAGCGTTTTCAGGCTGGGGTCAGTAAAGCTACACGCAGTGCCCGCAACAAAACCCGTGTCAGGAGTGAGCGGGTTTAGTTCGCAGCGGCCGTGCCCAGGAGGGTTGGTGAGAGATTTAAGGTAAAAGCCAGTAGGAGCAGCAACGCTTTGTCATTTTACTGGTGCTTTTACTGGAGCAGCTAAACGCAGGCATGTTAACCTTAATATATTTGGGGGGGGGGGGGTACCTGGGAACAGTTCCCATTAAGCAAACCAGTAACTTTCTTCTGGGGAGGTGCTGAGAATGCCTTCCTTGGTCTGCCAGTCAGGCCAGGCCAGACTCGTTAGCAGCTTGTGACAGCTCTGCTTTGCTTTGGAGGTATTTTAAGTGGTGAGGGTAGCAGAGCTGGAGGGAGATGTGATAACGTCTGCTTGCTTGCTTTTTAGGGGGAGGGAGGAGGAGGAGATGGAACTAATTGCGTACCTTCCAATTCCAGTTACTTCATTACTGAATTATCACTGGAGCAGCCCTGCAGTCTGCTCTGATAGCAGATAAGTGGTGTGGCTTGCAGCACTTTAATCTAAACAAAACTTAAGTGCTCTTTTTCCCTGGAGTGAAACTGTAATTTCGTTACGTGAATGTTAGCCAGGGCAAAGTTTTTTGCAGCTGTCATGATGCTTCTCTGGGCTTTGTGCATTTTAGAGGCATGTCCGCAGTGTTATGTAGCAAAAATACCCTAAAATACTGCATTCCCTTACCTGGGAGCTTCAGTTGAGGGTTCTCCCAGAGCTTTGCCAGGTGAAGATGTTGAGCAGTGATGTTAGAAGTCCCAAAGGGCTTAAATATAAACCAGTTAGCATTTAGTTTCTATTTGCTTTCCACAGAGATGCGTGTTAATTAGTTTCCCTCTCTGCATCAGGCCCTGAATAGTCAAACAGCTGGAGCCAACCTCTGCCACCACGGCTGCTGCTTTAGAACAGAAGCCCGTGGGGTGAGCGTGGGCACATCGAACAGCTTGCACCTGAGTCTCCTTGTGTCAGTTCCACGGAGCAGAAGCGGCCTGAGATGCAACCCATGGGATGCACAAAGAATTACCAGGCAAAGCTTCGGAGGGGACGTCTTGTCTGCCTTTGAAACAGGCTAAAAGTGCGTTTGTGCATCGGTTTGAATCCTGATAAAATACCTTCTTGGAGCTGATGTTTCTGAAAGGTGGTGATTTGGAAGTAGCTGCTTAAGGCCATGAGAGCACCACAGATAAATGCCTGGATTTTGCAGAGCATCGGAATAGGCAGCGCTTAAACTCTTGTCTGGGTAACATTTTATTTTTGGACTGCCATAGAACTGTTAAATCCGAGCTATTCCTGAAGAGACAGCTGACTATGTGCAGTCTGAGCTGCGTACAGTTCTTTGTCTCTGATTTTGACTCGAATGGAAATGTAGTTTGTTTTTTAATTAAATCGAACTCAACTGTCACTGCCCCAAAGGGGGTCTGTTCTTGCAAGCTGTGCTTGGACTCGAGGCAGAGTGCTCTTGGCTCTCGCTGCTTTTTGCTGTAAGCATGGTAACTCAAGTCAGGGTGATGGGAGGATGGTAATGCACTAAGACAGATATTTGATGATGGGTAAAATGTCTTGGGAAAGAAAATGTAATGCGCTTTTTGTTGTGTTGAAGGTTTTTGTAAGTTTGGGCTTAGTTGTGTTGGTTGTAACTTGGCTGCTGGGTTGATCCTGTAGAACAACTCCGTATGGATCCAACTGCAGCATTAAGCTCTTGGAATAGCTTAAGGTGAAGTGGTGGTGAATTTCAAAGAATTGGAGTATGAGGCCCCTTAGTCAAGTCTTGCATTTACAGAGTGGCTTTCAGAGAGAAAGACCCACACATGCTTTGCAAACTGGCATGTACATAGTGTACTGGAGTGGATCCATGCTGTGAAAAGAACAATATGGGTCTCTTAATGAGACAAACTGCATCACCTTTTTTAAGGAGGTATCTATTTGTTGCTCTGGGGGTGAAAAAATATTGTATTCCTTTGGAAATCTGTAGCTGATCACTCCTCTGCATTCACTTCTAGACACTGATCTTGCAGGGACAGCAGTCTGGCAGGTTGGATTGGGTACTGTCTAAATAAAAACGAATTTCAAGCCTGGGGTGCTCTCCAGAAGCAGGGCAGCCTGACCTGCTGCCCGCTGGGGAAGTCAGCCCAGCTTGTTCCTGGCCACAGTTTCTTCAGGAGAAGGTTGTAGGCCACGTGAGCCTTGTGGGAGAGCACGAGTGCCTGGCTGCCTTTTTAAAGAGGTCTCTGGCCATTCCTTCTTAGGGAAAAGAAGCGAAAGGATGGGCTGCAATGACTTTTTCTCATGCTGGCCAAGCTGCTCCAAGGGTCATGTAGGTGCAAAGGGGCTTGTCTATGCACAGGAGATTCGGGTAGGTAGCAAGGTAAGCACCGTTGCTTAGAGCAGCAGCTTGGTGTCTTCTGTGCTGAGATGGACTGGTGGCTGATAAAATGGTGTTCCTCACGGGTGTCACAAACCCGCAGCGCCGGGTTCTGCTTTGTTAGCTGTTGAATGTGTGTGGTTGTGTTGCCTTTCTCCATGAAAGGAGAAATCCTAGTTCTCAAAATGGTCTGTTTGCCTTTCCAGCACTGCGCTTAGTATTTTGGAATTGCCCTTGGGTCTGTGCAAGCTGTGAGAGCTCTCGTGGCCATTTGGGATGGTGAAGTTGTCTTCCCCACGCTCCACTTCTAGAAGTTTAACCAAGCTTCCACTGGCAGCTGTCTAGCCCTGGATCTTCTCTGGCCTTTATTTACCTCTTCGTGGTTGAAAAGCGCCCTCAGCATTTCTTTCCTCTCTTGTGTTTACCTTGGGGGTGTGATTGCCCCTCTGCTGAGCAGCTGGGAAGCAATGTATGGTTGCTTCCGTAAGCGTGCACGACTGGGAGGGTGGGTGGTGAGTGAGTGTCTGCAGGTTCTGGCATTCCGGTGTAGCCACAGGGCTACTGGTGGGCTTCGATATCCAGTACTTCGATAGGGACCATCTTGACTGTAGAAAATTAACTGAAGGCAATTTATCTAGTACTGGAGACTTGTAGATTGTGTGGTCATGTAGATGTGAGCAAGTTTTCCTTGTTCCAGAAGCTGAATTGATTCTTCTGGGCTGGATAGCATCTGATCCTTATCCAGAGGGAAAGGAAAAAGCTAATCTGAATTTACTAGGTAGTTAATAAGAAAGACCTCTGCCCTGAGTAACTCGTTCAGCTGATGTTATGTTGCAGGAGCTCCATGGAGATGAAGCCTGCTGGCTTGATTTTGCTCTGAAATCCACTTGGCTTCGGGTTGCTTCCAGAATCTCAGCTCCTGCCGTTCTACAGCCTTAGAATGGGGTAACATGCTGGGTGTTTAAGGGCTGAGGCAAGTCTGGATGCTTTGGTGGCTAAGAGATGGCATTGGCCTGTGAAACTTGTCAGCGCGAGGACTCCTGAATGACAGCAGCGTGTCTCTTGCCCGTTTTTCCCCTTATAATTTGCAGTTTTTATTTAAAAGCAGAGGGATTTAAGTGTTGTTTTTTCTGCAGTTGTGGTCCATAGCAGCAATTAGCTGTCGTGACATTTGGTGCTGGAGCTGGCTGATTGCATAAGTTGGTATTGCTCAAGCGAGCAGGGAGTGAGCAGAGGTGTTTGTACCAGTCATTTAGAAACCGGTGTACTTCAGGCCTGAATCAAGCTCAGACTCACGCTCCAACAGGTTGTGGAATTTATTTATACAACACCACTGGGGTGTGTGGCATTGCAGAGACAAATAAACAATGGTTCCCAGCCCCGAGGCTTGTGTTTGGTATTAGATAACGCGGCATGGGGTAATTATAGCCAGGGACCTGGGTGGAGGGGTTAGGAGCGGGTGAGGGTTACATCCGTGTTGAGAACACGAAGCGTTCCTTGTTGTGCCTGCAGCTCGTTAATGGCACTGTTAAGAAATTGTGGGTGCGTCTGAGGTTATAGGAAAGATGGAGGTCAGCTTTGCAGGAGGAAGTGTTGAGTGAGGTACAGGAGACGTGTGGATTAATAAGAGAAAGCGGAAGGAGGTGAACTGAAACTAGTCAAGTGCACGGGGAGTGGCCGCGTTTACACGCAGGCTGAGTACGCAAAAGCGATCGGGCTGCAGGGTCTTGGAGTTTGGGTGTTAGAGAAGTGTCTGGAAATCAGTGCCCAGACCCCTAAGCACGTGTGCTCGATGTGAACGGAGGGACGGGTAAAGGAAGGGGTCTAGCATGGCTGCTGTGCGCTCCTCTTTGCTGTCCCTGCAGCCTGGGTCCCACGGTGCCAAAGCTTTTTCCCAGCCTCCCGGTGGGACTTGTCCCTGTGGCAGGGCAGCTGCCTTCGGTGGGAGTTACCGGCCTCTTTTGGGGTGTACTTCTGCCGTCGACACTGAATTAGTGGTGTTCTGCGTGTCAGCATCGTATCGATTGTTCCTGTGTACCCTTTGTGGTGGGGTAAATGAGCAGCGTTCCTTGGCTGGTGTTTTTTATGCGTTAGACTGATGGATCTTTTTGGTTTCAAGGGCTGGTTAGTCATTGTAACACCATTAACTTGTAACTAATTCCCTTTTTCCTTCCCTTTTGCTCTTCAGAAATGCCTTTCTCGTGAGTGTGCAAGGAACCTACAGAACTGTAATGTCTAACACTACATGGAATAACAACTGTTTGAAGGTACCACCCTTTTTTTAACTAATACACGACTTTATTGTAGGTTGGGTTAATGATGCACTGATCTTTGCTTCACAGCCAAAGCTCGACACTGAAGAACCATGTCTTATGTAATGCCTTCTTTTCCAAAAGGGTGACAGCTCTGTGACACCGCGCTCTCTGATTGCCAGAAAGACTGCGTGCAACCTAGCACTTGGTCAGGGTGCCAAGGGGGCCACCCCTGTTTCTCTGAATGATCTCTCGAGGCAGGTCTGGTGTTGCCTTAGGAGCAGATGGTAGTTTCTATTCTGAGAGCTGAACTTTCCTCATACCTCGTGGCCATCCTTGGAAACACGTTGCCCTTCTTTGGTGATGCATCATGGCTTGCCTGTTTGTCATGATGTTAATGACAGCCTGGATCATCTTTCTTGACAAGAGGCTTCTAGCCCTATTTATGAATGTTAAGATAAAGTGCAGTTACGCTGTAACATTTAGATTGTGATGTCTTAGCTGTTTGTGCTGCATTAACCAGCTCTCAGGCGTTGGCTTGATCTGCTGCCTGATCCCGCAGTGATGCCATAATACTGAATTTTGGACTGCCCTGTACATTTCCATGGCAACAGACTGATGTCACAGACTCAAGGACATGACTTCAGTGTATGATCATGCAGAGGCACAATCAGATTTGTGAAGGAGAAAGCTGACTAATGCACATCTCAAAAGCAAACAAGGGGAACGCAGGTTACGGCTGACCAAGCAAGGTGTTTCAGTATGAAAATTCCCCTCTCAGACGGAGGAGGAGCTGATCATGTCTTTGAGACAGGAACATTCGTCATGGTGAGCTTCTGTTTACAGTGGATAAGCAGACATCTTGCAGGTATCCTGTGTTTTTTAAGCAGGTGGTGTTCTGGGGTGGGAAAACTTGCTTGTTGGTTTCAGACCTTTGAGAGGGTGATTTTTTTCTTTTGCTTTTATTTTAAAGAACTTTAGCATGCTTTAGAGTAGCATACTCTCTTGTTAGCATACCGAGACCACTTCTACTTGCTTAATGTTGTTCAAATAGTTTAATTGGTTTTCCAAAGCTTTTATTTTATCCATAACATTGGAAGGTGAAAGGGGAACTCTGCATCTGCATTATGGTCACATTTTCCTATATCCTATTAGCAGATTCCAAGATTGTTTAATGTGATCTCCACCCATTTCATTTGGCTGCAACCTTTGCTCCCATGAAAACAAGGCTGATTGTTCTGAATTGCTGTGTGTATGTGCTTTGGCACGGCATGAAGGTACCTATAATAACACAACCATTGTCTGGAAAAAAAAGCAGTTTGCAGTAATAACTACAAATAAAAGGGTGCAGTACTGGGGCAAAGACGGATAATGGTAGTTTTCCCACCCATTATGTACAGCAGATTCTCAACGTGGTCACCCCTCTGCATGGCAGTGATGTGGGCTTCAGCGTACTATGGGAATACTGGGAATAAGGGACTGAAATATTTGCATGTTGTTCCAAGTTTCTCTTTCCTGGACACGGTTCCATTGCTCATATCTACGGATGGGGAGACTGAATGACTTTTGCACAATGCAGTATTTTATTTGCATGCTGTGAGCAGTTTAACAAGTGTATGTGCTAAATGAAGCATTCCCACTTTCAGTTAGCAGCTGACGCACCCTTAAAAAAAGGGGGAAAAAAAGTGCCTTTAGGTCGAACAGTAGGGTTTTGAGGGGTGACATTGTGCTGTGTGTTTGAGCGGATGGTTGCTTGTGCCAAGCTGAATGTTAACTTGAAATGCTGCGGGATTTAGCAAATGACCAGCTAAAACTCCTTCGTGCTGAAGTAATTTTCACTCATCTCTGCGCTTTCTGGAATAAAGGCTGTTACAGGGCAAGATTTGGAAGTAACCTAATTGTTTTGAATGTTCAGTGTCACAGGAATTGAGGATATTTAACAGAACCTGGCATTTCTTATAGCAGTTTGGTTGCCTCCCAGGACAGGAAGCTGTAGAGTGTTTTAAAAAAGAGGCAGGGAAGGAATTTAGCAACCCTCTCTCTAAATCAGGATGCCTGAATTTGGTGCCTGGCCTTGAGCTGAAAGGGCTGGAAGCTCTGCAAGATTTAGTGGTTCACACTGCTCGGCAGCGAACAACAAGATAATGGTGATGGACTATCAAGAAGGCAGCCTGGCTAAAAAGAGAGGCTTTGTGATACGGTAAAGGGGAAGGAAGTCTGGAGAACTTAGAAAAGTAACAGATGTTTGTGGAGGTGGGGAAGAACTTTACTATCCATGCAGCTTGCTCTTGCAGTGGAGCCAGCAGAACGAACTCGATACCAAACAAAAGTAGGCACACCCAGTGTTTAGCACAGCGATCCTGGAAAGCTGCTCTTCAGTGCAGCGGTGCTTTGCTGTTTGACAGATGTGGTATGGTGACATCTCACAGAGGCAGAAGTGAATAATAAGAGCACCTGGGAGTTCGTGCAAGGGTATGTGTAAAAGTTTGGAGGTGTTTGATGCTTCTCTTCAACAACTACAGTCTTAATGGATATATAAAATGATGTTCAAAGCAGGAAGCCAAGAGGGGTGTTGATCCCTGAGAGGGAAACAATGACAGAAGATGCATTAAAAAAGAGGGAGAGGTCCCTTGTAGGGTGTGTTTATGGACAGCAATGACTGGAAGTGCGATAAAACAGATTGCTGATCCTGTGTATCAAAGTACAAGTGGCAATCATTTTTTTCAAGTTGTTGAAACTTGCATCCAAAAAAAAATTTTTTTTTTTTTTCTTACTAATAGTTTAATCCACTGTAATAGGCTGTGAAATAAACCTGGGGGGATTTTCCTGTCAGTATGTGATGCACAGCCTGTTTGCCATCTACTTGGCAACTGCCCCTTCAGATAATTAAAATCTGTTTTTTAAATCCACTATTCTTTCAACTGTTATTTTTTGCATCTTGTTACTTCTCTGAGAGCAGTTGGTCGCTCTTCTGGTTAATCTGTAAAAACCAAGATAATGTAGTGTCAGGAAATGAAAACTGCAGATGAATCTTTGTACTTTAAAAAACAAACAAAGAAATCAACAGCTACAAGATTAGGTGAATGTGTGAGGCTTTATAGCACACACCTTACTGCTACATTTCTCAAAAAAAAAAAAAAAAAAAAAAAATTAATTTTTCCGGTCCAGTATGGAAAATTTCAAGTTCACTTGGTTTTCAAAGACCTCATGTCACTTGCCCCTCTAAAATCAATAATCAAACTTCCATGGCTGCCTTCTCTGAGGAAGCAGTTGTAATTACCCTGAAATTACAGGAGTTGTTCAGCACAGGGATCCTCTGGTTTCAGCACATAGTTTCATTGCTCTGTAGTGTTTTGAGAGGCTGAAGGGTGGGATGCAGCTACAATGAGTTTCCAGATTCCTAACAGTGTGAGGGACTGTTTTTAATACTGATGATAAAAACAGTTATTCCCAGTTGGAGGTTAGTCAGTGGTACAATTATCAGAGCTATGAAATAGTGCAGGGATGGCTCAGAATGGAAAAAAACTAAGGCTTGTAACTTATTTTCTTGAGGGAGCTGTTTGAAACTATTTCCTGCAAGCTCACAGAAAATTAGTACGAGATGTTAAATGATGAGGGATCAAGCTGATACAGCTTGATTATTACTTCAGTAATTCAGTTTTCAGGCTAGCAAACTTCAGCTGGCTTTCAGGGAAGGGATTTGGTAGCAATTTGTTGACGAAAGCCAGTATGATAAGTAGGAACTCTGAAGCTGGCATGTTTAATTTGTAAGGTTATGTTCTTCTGTTGTACAGTGTGCTCACACTGGCTGCTCCATTGGGAAGCCTAAAAATGTGCTGAGTATTTTCACAGCAAAGTAACAATCCCCAGCTTGAAATCTGGTTCACTTAAACCACCCTTTAAAAAAAAAAAAAAAAACACAGTTGCGGGTACTCTATTTTCTGCTTGATTTCCTGCTGATTTCTTTCCTTATTTTCATTCGTAATGTTTCATCCAAGAGGTGGAAACCCTGAAAAGACTATATTGTCTGTATTGGGGAGGGAACAGTGGGGAGTACTGAGTATATAGTAATACATACTTTTCCCTGTCTGTCTTGGTTATAAGGATGTTTTTGCATTAATAAGTCTAAAAGTTGTATGAAACAGAAACAGATCTGATGTTTTCAGATGAACCTGTAGGAAAGTTCATACTTCAGAAATGGTCATTACCCAAAAAGAATTGCAACAGAAGAATTTTTGGTGTCCTACTGTAGGTACGTGTTACTGAATTTTGAAGATAAAGGTGAAAAGCGAAAGATGTGCGGCACAAGTTCTCACAGTCAACAGAGTACTTGAACATGCAGAAGCTATACTGTAATTTAGATGCTATATTCTGGGCTTTCTTTTTTCTTTGAAAAATGAATTATGGCAGAATTTAGGCTATCCTCGGAATTTCTGAAAATTTAATTGTGTTAGTTGCTAGGCATATCAACTACAAGGCTTTCAAAAAAAAGTAGAACTATATTTTGCATCAAGTAACTCAGAGTTATTAATGGAAAAAGTCTTCAAAATGTAGCCAAAAAAAGATCTAAAGATCCATGGAATTGGTAGGTTTCAAAATTAGCTTAGATTTTTCAACAGCCTTTTGAAACAATCATACAAAAAATACTGTTTCTAATGCTGGTCTCTACTGCCATTTACCTGCCAAAAAACAAGCTTATCTGTAGCTGAGTTAATTCAGCAGAAGACGTTCTGCCTATGTTCTTTTTTTAAGAATTTGTATAAAAACAAGCAGATACTTTGGCTGGGAAAGATTTTTAGCATATGCTATTGCCTGCCTTCTGTCTTCATCTTCAGCACTGTAGCCTGAATGTGTCAATGGTCACATGCCTGTGCTTTTGAGTTTTCAATAACCTTTCTGGTCTCTCTGACCAGGTTCTGTGTTTTGCAAACAGCAACGCATTTTAGAGGCGAGAAACATCCTCTGTATCCAGATGCTGTTTCCTGGATCCTTCACCTGCATTTGTGTGGCCCCAGCTCTGCTGGCTGTTGCACTGCTTTCTGCCTGTGCACGTTCCTGCACAGGCTCTGCTGTGTGACGGTTGCAAGTGCCCCGTTTTGTGTGACGGAGAGCTAGGGCTCTGCTTTGAGCAACGTTGTGATCTGCATTGCCGTGTTATTCCCTCTGTTTCTGGTTTGGATTACATCTTTATTTTGCTGGCTTTGACACCCTGCTGTCCCCTTCCTGTGCCATGCACGTGTGCGACTTCGTGTTGCAGGCCTGGGGCTGTTGGAGAGACGTTAGCACAGCAGACGATGGTAGGTGAAAAATATGCTGCTGGATTGAAATGAGGGGGGCCTGATCCTGCCTGTAGTGAGCAAATGTCTCTGGCACCACGGCAGATTAATCTTCTAATAAAGAGTAAAGATTGGCAGCCTTTGATGTGCAATCTAATTGAAAATGTATGATTCTTGTGCATGGTGTCAGTTAAACAGCACAGGCGCTTAGCAGCTAAGTCAGAATCACTTCAATTTCTTCAGATTTTGCAAAAAGTCGTGCGCTGGGTTAGCCTGGGCTAACTGCCAAGCACCCGCCCAGCTGCTCGCTGACCCCCCAGTGGCACAGGGGCAGAGAACGGGATCGGAGGGCCTGTGGGTCCAGATGGTCAGCAACATGGCTTACTGATTAGCGTTGCGGGCAAAGTGGGGGAAATTAATTTATTCCCAGTAAAAATAGATTTGGGTAGTGAGAAGCAAAAAGATAAATATTAAACCAACACCTTTCCTCTCCGCTTTCTTGCGCCCAGCTTCCTGCCTTCAGGAGCAGCAGGGGAATACCTGTACCTCCTCCCTTTCCTTCTCTGACTTTGGTGTTTGTTTTTTTTTTTTCCCACTTCCTCCTGTTTGGTGTTTTCTGCCCTTTCTTCAATATGTTTCCACAGAGGTGCCGCTCTCTTGGCTGCTGGGCTCGGCTGTGTCCTGCTGTGGGGCTGTTGTGGAGCTGGCTGCGTCCAACATGGCGCAGCCCCGGCCTACTCCCACAGAGGCCACCCCTGCCGTCCCCACCACCGAAACCTCGCCACCTTCACCCGATACAAGTAGTTAAGGAACTGATGATAATAGTGTGGAGTTACTTTCTCTACAGAGTAATGGTTTCTCAGGTTGCTGGTCATCTGGGGTAGGAGTGGAGGCAGTTTGAGTTCCTCAGTGAAGCACAGAGTGAAGGCCTTTTTGGGGAGCAGTGGGGTGGGATTAGCTGATAAAAACAGGGCTAACCCTCTGTGTCCAAAATGTAGGCTGTCTTCTCCTTCAGACCTATTACTTGGATGTGGACATACGAATCATCTCCAAGTTGAATGTGGTATTCCAAGTTGCTGCTCAGATTGGATAGCTGGGAAATTTGCAAGACCAGGCTTCTTTGGTAGAGTCAGTGCTGTTTTTTTGGTGCATATTTTCTGAGTTTGAAGGTATATGTTTTGAGGCATATGGCTGGCTATACATCTGAACCAAGTTACATAACAGAACAGCACTTTCTTTTCATTAATGCATCCGTAGACCACGTTAGAGCCTGATGATAATGAGTGATTTTTTTAATTTTGTCTGAGATTGTAGCCTGTTCTTTGTGGGCTTTTTTTATTAAGTAAGGTACCACTGGAAAGGACAGTGAATCCAATGCTTGTTGAAAGGGTGTGGGTGGTGGTGGTGTATTTTTTGTGGGTGGGTTGTTTTTAAATGCTCCCAGTGAATCTGTTCTGTTGGAAGTTTTCTGTCCTCAACAGGACTAATGATGCCCTTAGCTATAAAATGTTATGTGCAAAATAGTTTGAGCTTCCTATTGCATGTAATCAGTCCTGAAGTTGGGCATACTTAGTTTAACTGTTTTCCTAAATTTATAAAGCACAAAGTTTTTGTAAACTGCTGATATAGAAATTTCAAATTTCAGAGTTCAGCATTTTTACATTGTTCTGGCAAGATGATAGTTTTCTATGAAAGCATGAAGTTTGGGCATCAGCAATCTCACAGTTTAAACAAAAATTTGAAAGGATTTTAAGATTTCATGGCAAATCATGAGGCACGTTGGTGAAAAAATGTGGAAGATGCTAGTGTGTGAAAACAGGGTGGGTTCAGGAGTATATTACAAAGAAACGGGCATTTTGAAATACAGAAATAACGCAGTTACTTATAAAACATTTTTGCATAAGTACTGTTATTTTTTTTATCTAGTGTTTCTTTGCTGTAGCAAGGCTTCCAGTTGCTGAATATGGTTTTGGAGACCCGTAGGAAAAATGTGGATGCTTTTGAGATGCATAGTGAATATCGTAACTTCTCAACTCTGCAGTGGGTTGGCTGAATGAATCCACCTTTTGTCCTTGTCCTTGGAAAGAGTCTGCAGTAGTATATGACAGAGAAATCTACAACATAGCTGTTTGGTTAAAGGGAAAGATTCTCTAGAAATATAAAAAAAAAATGAAGTACAGCTTACTCTGCTGAACTGTTTAAGGCTGGAGCTGTGCTCAGAGTGTATGGGGACAGTCTGTGTGTGAAAGCAGAACTGTCATCCCAAAGGCTGGTCAAAATCAGTTGGAGACAATTCAGCTAATTAAACATCAAAGGTGATAAATTTAGTGTTAAATACCGGGTGACCTGCTGTGGGGTTTTCCTTTTTACCAAAGTTCTAAAGAAGGAACTGGATTTATGTGTTTAGTGGCTATTTAGAAGTGAGGTGTAGGTTTAGTGTAGGTTTTGTCTTCTACTTTAGAAGCCATTTAATACCCCACCAAAAGATGTGCAGAAACCATTATTGCTATGCATTGTATGCTGTGGTGCAGGGGGACTTCTTGCCTTATAGTGTCAAGTATAAGATTTTTGGTTTCCTGCTGACATTTGTCAGTATATGCCAATAAAATAGCCAGTCCTGTACTGGAGTACATAGATTCAAAGATAAGTTTGTAGTCAGAGGAATATTGCAAACCGGTTTATTCTCGCTGTGTTGTAAATGCTGCCGTGGAACAGGCAAGGGAGACTTTAATTTTAAGAATTAGAGTGGGTTGTGTTGTACTGCTGGATCACTAGTAAACTATTACTGGCTAACTAGTGAGTAATTACTGTCAGCCAGACCACGTGATGGTCAATTTATTAGTTGTTGCAGCAAGAACGAATCTACCAAATGTGTGCCAAAATGAGTCAAGGGAACCTCTCCAGGGTCCCTAACATCCAAAAGCAAAACAGGGTGATGAAATTATTGTTGACAATCCTAATCTGCAACGTCATTGTTATAATAATCAGGATCTTCTTTAGCAAACTAACATTGTGTTCTTGAGAAAGATAGGATTCTTCTTTCTGGTTTTATCTGTCTCTGAAGTGGGACAGGTTGCTCTCTATTGGTATTCAAGTTGATTTCTTTCATCTAGTCTGTTTGGATTTCTCTTTCTGGTGTTTGTCCTAAAACTCCCAATTTAACGTCACTTCTGCATCGTTCAGTCATTTCTAGCGTTTCCTGCACGTACGGGAGCAATCCAGTGAGACTTCAGCCTTATAAAACCAGGGCACAACGTCTCCAGAGCTGTGTGAGTGCCTGCCTACTATTTTTGGAACCAGCTCTATTGCTTCTATAATAGGAAGGCTTCTGGAATCTTTCTCCTTCCCCTCGCCCCAAGAAAGTAGCCTTTCAGCTGAGCTTTCATTAATTCACAATCTGCATAGCAAAACAAATCTAGTTTTACATGCTAAATAATTCAGACATGGCTCACGGATCACGTGGCCCTAAATGCAAGGCATTGCAGTAAGTGTCTTTACCCATACCTAGTAACCCGAGCGTGCAGCAGCTGTAGCCCTGCTCAGGGGTGTTCAGCTACCCCCTATTTACCATTCGGGGCACACCATAGATTATGCGGTGACAGCAAGTGCCAAAGTAGGTGGTAGCTTTCTAGAAAGTGGAGTAATGTGTGATCTGTGTGTTTGTCATCGGCACTGCAGCAGCATTGGCAACTAACGGATTTGCTGTTTTTGTTTTCCTCTTGGATCAAGCAGAACAAATCTAATGAGCCAGTTCTTAACTTCTTTCCAGTTGAGCAACAGATGATGTCCTTAACTAAATTGCAAGACAGCTGAAGCCTTTCAGGAATAGTTGAACAAGGGAAACATTTTGTTATCATTTCCAGTATTAAAGTACAGGGTCAACGATGTGCAGTAGAGCTTATCTTCTCTTCATTTTCTTCCCGTTTGAGATTTTCCTTCTGAGGGGAAAGAGGGCGACTTTATCATTCCAATACTAACTACACCTGAAGGAGAGAAAAAACAAGAGCTACAAATTGGAAACCTTTCATTCCTTATTGACATGATCTTGGAAGGGAAGACAGGCTCTCCCTGTAGTGCTTCATTAGAATAAGCACTTCATATGCTTATTGCTACAGCAAGTAGTGATGTTTGACGGTGGTGAGCAGTCAAATGTTGCTTTGGAGCCCACGCTTGTTCCCCTCTTCCAAAACGCTCTATTTTGCACGTGCATTTAAAAGTTTATGTCCATTGACTGGGAAGAATATAAAACCCCCTTTGTGGCAGACTGACATGATTCAAGGTGTGGATTTGAGACAGCTGAATCCAGCCTCAGTTGTTGAAAGCCTCGTCCCACTGCGCTTTGCTAGTGCCTGTCAGGTCCAGTGGTAGGTGGGTTCAGGGAGCCTGCCTCTTCTGGGTTAATTTTCTCCTGGTTTAGCACCTTGAGCTGCTTCAGATGGAAATGGGACAGGGGCCGGTGCTGATACAAGGGAGGACATGAAAGTGTTGGGAGAAAGGGGGATGAGACCCCAGCATGGTAGGAATTACGATGACTGAAATGGCTGTGAGGCCATGCTGTATTTCTGAACGCTCTGCTGATGCCTGTGTCTGAGTTCAAATCTACATGGGAATCTTCAAATTTCAGTTAAATAACCGCTCTTTCTGGTGTTATGTGGGGAATGGAATATGGATGGGAGCTTGGAGGAGCTTTGGGAAGGACTGGAGTGAATTTGATGGGGAATAGACCCAAGGGCAGTGGTGACGAGAGCCTGCCACTTGGCCAGCTCTGGCTTCCAGTATGGGGAAGCGGTAGCAGCAGGTTTTAGTGTGCAAATAGACACAAGAGGCTGCGCCTGTTGATTTCAGTTGGAGCCCCTGTGGCAGCTTTATTGCTTTTAGATTAGATAACATCGGGTCCATGTGAAGTTACAGCTTTTGAACATCAAACAGGAAGCTGAGAGCATGAGGCTTCGAAAGGCAAACACGGCAGCGGTGGTTATGGTGGCTCCTGCAGCTCTCTGCTGACGGTAAAAGGGCCCGTCTGTGGAGTCCGACAAGACTTAAAGAATCTCATCTGACTGTAGGTATTATTAATCTTTGTGTCTCGTAATGGTTCTGAGGTGGATGCGGGGTCTTTACTAAATACCCGGTTTCATGTGAGGGTTTGTTACCAGCTGCAGGTGGATGGAAACACAAATGTGAGTTCACTCTAAAACTCTAAGACAGTTTTAGTTAAAACACGCTTGTTCTCTCTTTGCTTAAGACTGTTCTATTAAACAAAGAATAAAATTCAGCTGTTGACCTTAGTGTTAGAAGGTAACACAAGAAGGTAAGGTGCTTAAAATAGGTAGGTATTACCGTGCCTTTCTTTTTAACTGGTTTTTATGTGGTTTTCTCCAAGCCCCCTTGTTCTTTTCAGGCCTTGGCTGTGATGTGTATGTGGGGTTGGGGTTTGGTGGCTTCTCCCCCCTGCTTTTTGCTTCGTTTTTAGCTTGGAGTGAACCAGTCTGTGAAGCGAACTGGTTGAATAAGCTGGAAGAGTGGTCCTTCCTGCCGCCGCCAGAGCAGCGCTTTGGGTTGACAAACCCTCATCTGCGGCACAGAGCTGGTCGGTGCCCCGGGGCAGCAGTTCAGCTTGCTTCGGGCTTCAGCAGCAGCCGTCTGCCACTAGGTGTACATAGGTGGTGCAGTTAGGAGCGAAACCTATCGCCACAACCTCGGATGGAGGCTGCTTTAAAAAGAAACTGTGATTAAAGAAGAGTTTGAAGTAAAATAAATAGAGCATTGAATCCTCCCTGCAAAATCCCAAATCCTTGCTGTATTTGGATGCAGGGGCTGCCACAGGCTGTTTGGTATTGGCCAAACATAGATCTGTGTTATAAGGCCTCAGCGCTGGTTAAGTTCCTTCTGATGACTGTATCTTGGTATTAACTCTTCCGAGTTTCCCTTTGAAATACTTGCCTTTGCTGTCCTCTGCATCCTGGGTGTGTTGGCGGTCTCTGCCCAGCTGATCCCGTGCAGTGGTGCCGCGCAGCTGGAGGGCATCCCGGAGCTAGTCCCTGGCTGGAGGTGGGGTGCTCAGGTGGGCAGAGACTATTCTGCTTTACCAGCTGTGGGATTTCTGCTCAAAACCAGTTCCTAGGCCACTGCCTGCTTCCTAGAGAGCAAATTTCCTGAAAGGAGGAGCCCATCCTTTGAACTATTTTGTTTCTCAGTTACTGCTGCTGCTGCTTAAAACACACTGCTCCTGCAGCAGAGCTTTAGCTACCTCCACGCCTGTAAATATCAAAAGCTGTAATGCATTGCTGCAGAAGAATACCCCTCATTCCATGGTTGTTAATATATTTGTTTACCTGAATTGCAGCAGCAGTTCGAAAATGATGATAAGATGAGGAGTTTCATGGAACCATTCAGTGAATTGCTGTCCATTGCTGAGAGAGCGTGATGCTTCCCGCTGCCAAAATCCGAGTCCTTCCCACATCTTATGCATAAAGGCATATGTTTGGGGGTGGTTTCAGAAAAGGAGAACAACAAGATTAGGTTCTTATTTTCCTCTTCTGTTCTGTTTCTCTGTGCATCTGTATTTCGGTTTTCAGGCTGTACCCAACTCTGTGCAAAACTAAGCAAACAACTGAAGCACCTCCTGATAAGGATCAGCCTTGGTTAAGAAAAGCTGTGGTAGTTAAAAGGCAGTAAGTATCTCTGGGCTAGCTTGGATGCTGTTTTTTTTTTTTTTCTTTTTTTTTAATTCACAAGCACAGCTTTTTGCTACTTACACAGTAGGAATTTGTCAGTAGATTGCTGGCATTAATGGTCCATTTCATCTCTTCTCTATAGACCAGCAGCTAGAGGAGGGGGAAAAAGCATGCTTTGTATGGAGCTGTGTTTTGATCTGTGCTGCACTGCCCGTGTGAATTTATCTGTGTCTATTTTGTCAGCTTTTGCTTTTCTGTAGTAGCTGCTCGTCCTTTCTTAAATGCGTGACATCCCACAATATGATGCCTGCGCTTGGATTGGGGTTGTGGCTGCCCCAACCTGAACGAGTTTGATGGTTTTGCTTCTCAGGCTCTTTGCTGCAAATGAGATCTTGGTTTTTTTTTTTTTTTTTTTTTCTGTCTTTTTATTGCTTATTTTTCAGTTTCTCAATTGTTTTCATTCTGATCTGCAAAGGGGTAGGACCTAGGACAAAATATCTGGTGTTCTTAACCAGGAATACATTGAGAGTTTTAGCTAGTGGAAAAGTGACTGGCATTCTTAGAATGGTATGGTTGCATTTATTTGGGTGTGGATATAATAATGTTTCTGTGATACAGTTCCTGCTGAGTCTGAAATGCTAGTGTCAGGAAAGCCAGAAGGAGAAGCCAGACAAAAGCTTGGATAAAAGTCAGAATTTCAATGCCTCTTACTGGCGGTTCATGGGAAAGTAATGATTTTGTGTTTAACTTTTGATTTTCATAAAGCAGTAGGCATATGCTTTTTTCTGTGAATTACTGCTTGCAAATATATATTTTACAGCCCACAAAACATCCAAAATGCCTGATTTTTGTGCCTAGGTTTCATTCTTGTAGGTAGGTCCTTGTTTTAGGCTCTGGGTAGTCTAACGAAGATGGTGTTTAGCTACAAAGCTTTGATTTCTGCAGCTGTTAAGCATGTCAGTCTAACTTCTTGTCTTTCTGAATTCGTGGAGTAGAGGGCATACTCTCATCCTCCAGCTCTGCCAGTGCAACACCTCGGTCTTCTCAGTCCAACACGTTTCTCTGCACTGTGTAGAGCTCAGCAGAGATTTCTTCGTGAAGACTGGAATGTGTTTATATAATATTCTATGTATTATTTTAGGCTCCTGCTTACTCAAACATAGGCGAATGATTAACCTCTCATTCACCATCACTAGAGGAACTATGAAACTGCTACAGCAGGCACAAGGTTGGCTGGATATAAACCAACTCCTGTTTCTCTGCCGGGAAAGTCATCTTTAATCACTTTCTCGGCACGTGTGGCTAACAAGTTGGAGAGAGCTTCCCAGGCTGGGAGCATTTAGTGGCGGCGCTGATGGAGATGCTGCTGCAGAAATAAGGCAGCAGTCAGAGCCCTGGGCAAAAGCTGCTGAGGAGGAGAACAACCTGCTGCGCTAAATCACAAATACCATGGGGTCAAAGCTGTATAGTTGGCATCTTCCTTTATTATGGCAGCGTACATGGACCTCTAGAGAGGAGGAAGCAAACAATCTGCTGGCAACTCAGGCTTGAATATTTGAGTTTTTCCAGGGCTCTTTTGCTGTGTCACTTATTTCTTTTATGTTCCAACTTGATGGCTGTTCTTTCGCCGTTAAAGTGCCGGTAATAGTGTCTGCTCCAAGGACAAGGCATAGAAGGCAGCAACCTAGTGCGAATGGGAGAGATTGCAGCACAGTTTTGTTTTGCTGAAATCTGCTGTCTTATCTGTGTGTGATGCAAAGACAGGGCAGTCTCCACAAGGTTTGGAGGCTGCCTGGTGGCATGTTTTTTGTCCTCTATGAAATCTGCCACGTTATTTTGATTAGAACATTAACGTAACTCCTGGCAAGCGTCAAATCTCCCTGCTAGCAGCGATTTCCCTCCAAAGCTTGATGCTGTGCTAACAAGCAGAAAGATCTTACGTGTCCTGTTTGCACAGAACTTGGAAGACAGCATGTCCCATGGGAGGTGCCCAGGTAGGGCTGCAGTCACATATAAGGCGAAGCACTGTGTGTGTGGGCAGGCTGTTCCTGGGGGTGTCCTCTGGTGTTTTAACGGTGTTCAGAAACTGCAGCTGCAATAATGGCATGATGCTAAGTATTAGATGTACAGGTTCTTTTATATTTATATATGTGGATGTGTGTGTATGTGTTTATATATATGTGTATATATTTGTGTGCATATATATATATATATGTAATATAGCATATATATATATGTATATGTATATTTTATACCCCCCCCTCTCTTGGGAAAGGGTCCTTGTCCTGCTCATCTGTGCCTCAAATCGCTGCTGTACTCAAACACGATCTTCTTTTTCTCACGTTTGTTCAGTTTCTAGGTGGCAGAGACACGGTGAGGCTCTGTGTGGGGCAAGGAGAGCTGATGAGGGAGCCTCGCATGTAAACCAGGATGGACTGGCTGTGACAGCGTGCCTTAGCTGGAGAGGTAGTTACAATGAAGAGTTCCTGCAGAGCTGGCCTCCACAGGGAACCACTGAATTCCTCTTCTTCCACCTTCCATCAAGTCAAACGGTACGAAAAGACCAGCTGGTCTGCCTATAGTTAATTATTTAGCACCAATTTGGCTGTCTCCTTACTTTCTTATTGTCTTGCATGTCACTTAGTTGGTCTCAGTTCTTACTTTTGTATAGTCTTTAAGTGAAATGTAGTGGCTTAAGGGTAGAAATGTTCTTTGACACTTTTATTTGATAATGACAACTACAGATTAACTACAGCTGGTACTGTACTTGGTTTGTACTTGAATTTTTTTAGCAACAGCTGTAAATTAATTTGTGAATATGGCTTTGAAGTAAAACTTGATTGGAGAATGGCTTATCATAGTAGGCTTTAATACATGCCGTCAGCTTAAAGTGAGTGGAAATGTTGGTGATCATCGTTGTGGTTTGTCTTACTATGGAGTAAGTAATTGGATTAGTTTAAGCTTAAATTTTGTATTGCTTGCTCTCCTGTGTCTCTTATTAAGAAGTGCACGACTGATTTCAAACACTTGTGCTTATGTGACAATTAAGTGAACGCCTCTCACTGTGTCTTGTTATAGGAACACCGTACAGAACAACTTGTCCTTATGCAAATGAAAGAACGTGCTAGTTAGTTTGAGTTCAGGCTACTTGGAAAAAAAATGTAGTTTTTGAAACCAAGACTCTTAAACTTCCTCAATCTGGAGGAAGAGAGCCAACTTTCTCGTTTCCAAAATTTGTGTGGGTTTAAAATAAACTTTAACCTTTGTTCCTTGTGGTTATGTAGACAACATATACTTGCTATGTTAGTCTCACAGTAATTTAGTGCTGGAAAAGACTGCCTGGGTTGCCCAGCTCCTTGCTTTCCCAAGCAGTATCTCATAATCCCTTTTGTAAACTTAAAAGTCCAGCCTAAAAACAATTATACCTCTTCTCTCCTCACATGGATTAAGCCATTACTGAAGATGACAGATCTAACTGTGCAATTAGGATCCTTCTTTTGATTCCCAGACTGAACATTCATGCTAGCTTACATATTTGTTTGANATTAGCAGTTTTTTTTTTTGTGTGTGTGTGTGTGTGTGTGTAAGGACCACTTCTTATTTTCAGTGGCTTATGTCTTTTGTTGTATTCTGTGAAATGCAATTGTATCCCCTCACCTATGGTTTTGCTGCACTAAACGGCCCCGGTGTTTTCTGGTAGCTTCTTGAATAGTGACTGTTGTTGTTCTCAGTCTGGGTGAATCTCCTCTGAGCCATGACAAAGCCTGTATGCTGAACTCCAGAGGAGACCTTGTGGGAGGGCTTCTAAGTGATGCCTTGAACGTATCACAGATTTGCCTTCATTTGCCTCTGTGTCGTAGATGTGGTAGCTAACACATCTTTCTCAGTTAATTCCAACACTTCTTGGTGTTCAGCTTTCTGGTGCATCACCATCTGTACTTCAAAATTGTGCCTCATTGCTATTTCTGGGTGCTTTGTGCCTCTTCTGTGTTGGTAATGCCTTTCATTTCTGTCAGCGCACCTGTAGTATTCTTGCTGAGGTCATTTGTAACAAAACCAGATTGGTCCCCAGGCTGATTCTTGAGGCATGTCTTTGGTTTCCAGGCAGGTATTTTATTATGCAGCATCACCTGGGACTGTCTGCCGTTCAGTCAGCCTCTTTGTCTGTTTTACCTTTTCTTTGTCAATCTGTTTTAACCAGTAAATCCCCTTGTGCCTCCTGAAGTCCCTGTCAATAAACCACAGAACATGACATTTTTCAAGATAGATCTTTTTTGGAGAACCTTCAGGTTAGCCTGGCATATATTGAACTATTCCTTTTCTCCCTGTTTCTCTGTGTCTTTGTAATGTTCTTTTCTTGCAAAGCACCTTTCTATACTGAAGTCAGACTACCAGGCCTGGAGATGCTGTGGTCTCTCTCCCTTTTCTTTCTCCCCTGCAGTGCCACCTCCAATGTGCCACATGTTTTATTAACGCATGATGTTGCCTTTCAAGAGGTTTGTAATTCTTGCTTCTTGCCCTGCAGTTTATGGATCTATCTGTTTTGGAATCTAAAATTGAAATGAGCCATTCCTTGCAATTTTCATGATGCTTTTTAGTCCTCCCACCCTGACATCTCCCAGTGTTCTTGTTCAAATTAACCCCTGGGCTTTTGGCCTCATGATCATCCTGAGCACCCTTCTTGAAAAACAATGCAAACTCAAATTTAGTACTTCGTGCTGTACCTACTCTTAATCTCTGCCCTGACCTTGTTTGCAGCCCTATTTCTCTCCCTGTCGTAGAATAGGTTTGGGTTGGATGGTTTGTGTTGGAAGGGACCTCAAAGCCCACCCGGTGCCACCCCTGCCATGGGCAGGGCCCCCTCCCAGCAGCCCAGGCTGCCCAAAGCCCCATCCAGCCTGGCCTTGGGCACTGCCAGGGATGGGGCACCCACAGCTTCTCTGGGCAGCCTGGGCCAGCGCCTCACCACCCTGAGTGAAGAATTTCTTCCTTATAGCTAACCTAAACCTACCCTCTTTTAGTTTAAAACCATTACTCCTTGTCCTATCCTTTGTCACAAACTGAAGAACCTTCTACTGTTTCTTTGTTTTCTATATCTTTGCAGGGACTAACCCTGCACCATCACATTTATTCCTAAACTTTTTGATTTCTTAAGTTATAACTTTACAGGTGATATTAACCTGATGATTTGAAACCTGTGGTTGCTTCTTGTATCCTTCTGGAAGAAGGAATGTATTCGATTGGAGTTTCTTCTGTTCTTATTCAGGCTGTGTTCTTTATAATGAAAACACCTTTTGGCTCCTGGAGAATGCCTCCTGGGCTGCTCTGTCTGCAGTGAAATCCTCTGCACCGCAGCGCAGCCCGCTTCACGAACCGGTTCCTTTAGGTCTAGAGTTTCAAAAAACAAACTGGTGACTTGCCTTCAGATCTACTTTTGCTTATTCTTTCTCCTGAACTCTGAGTTTCTTAATGATGGTGCAGTCCAAGGTTAATTCCTACAACCTTTCATGTGTTCTCATTGTGTATGCACAAAAGTGAAGACTAAATAGCATCACTTTGTGTTGGTTTAACTGTTTGAAGAAATTTGTTGTGCCATGATATCTGGAAAGATCTTGGTCCTGTAGCAGTAATAAATAGGAGAACAGACGTTAAATCAAGAAAGATAACATTTCCAGGAGGAAACGGATTGCTATTTCTGTAAAATTGGGGAATGTCTATTTGTGCTGCTCTGAGCAGCTTTCAGCAGAAGCCCTATAAAACCACCACTTTGCTTCCTTACTGTCCTTTTTCCAAGTGACTTACATGTATGATTCCTTCTTGTCTCAGTCTGTTGCACCACAGGTATGCATGCTATCCCATCATCTTTGAGCTAAACGTTTTTGAACCGGCTTATAACTTTGAATACCAGATCTGTCGGTTGATTTTGTTTCCCTCTGTTTTGTCATCCCTGCATCATCTGTAGTATGGTTGGGAAGTAGGGAACGTGGATTTGAGCTTCTTGAGGCTCGACAAAGAATTGATTCTACATCTCTCACTTGATGGTAAGTGCTTCTATACAAAATACTGGCAAAGAAATGTCACTTTTTCTTCTCTAAAATGTAGAAAGTAGGGAGTCTACTGTGATTTGTGCTGAAAGGTTTATGTGAATGTGCTTACTCTGAAGTGTGTTCAAAACTTATTAATAGGTGGGAGCCCTCAAACTTGAGTTGCCTTGCATCAGGCTTGGATGTGCAATCTGTCTCCTGAAACATCTACTTGCTGAAGATGACATTTTTTTTTGCATGACTCTTATGTGTGTAGCTATATTTGGGTGTCGTCCCCCTACAAGTCAGGTTATTTGAACACCTGAAGTGGTTGAACAAGCTGCGGGGGGCCCAAGGTTAAGAATTAGGCACCCACTTTGCATTGAGCTCCTCCGCTCTCCTGGGCCAACCCTGACCCACGTGTGCATGGCTTGCTCCTGCTCCCTCCCAGCCTGGCCGCTCGAGCAGGGAGTCCTGCTTCAGTAGTCGCCTACCTTCTGTCTACCTGCAAAGCCTGTGACAGTCCTTGCTTGCTCCGACTGATGCAGGGGACAGGCAGACGCGGGGGGATCAGGAGCAGTTGCGTTAATATGAAGTTAATGCGGCAAGGGAGTGGGTTTTCTAGAAGTCAGATGCCTCCACAGCTGCTGAAGTTGAACCAGCCCCTGCTCTGGAGCATCATGCTTCCCAACCCGCCTTTCTCCGAGCTTGGACGTTTGCCCCGTGCCAGAACAAGCTCCAGTGAGTAGCAGAGCATCGTCCATCCCGGCTGCAACGCTGGGACTTTCCCGCCCCGGCAGAATCCGTGGAATGCCTTTGAAGCAGCTCTCCGTCTGCTCTGCTTGCCCTGGCAGTGCAGAGGGGATGGAAGCGGTACTGCCGATTGAGCCCAAAGGACCCACGGAGTCCTTCCAGAAATAACAAGTGGTTGACCATGGTTGAACTTGCGTGCAGTACTCAGTCCTCCATAATTGTCAGCTCTTTACAGAGGAGCTAAGTTTTATATAAGAAAAGTGGGATGCTAGGGAGGAGACGTGCCCTGCCAGAGGTTATGCTTGGTGTGGGTTTTCATTGTTGTTGGCTTTTTCTTTCTTTTATTTTCTTGGCTAATGCCTTGTGTTAGTGTGTCCTGAGGGTTTTTTCAGAGTTGTAGTTGGCACTGCACATGCAGTCAGCAACACCAGGAACTCTCGCCTACTGGAGTTAGTGTTTACAAAAAGAAATCCACAGGAAACTTGGGGGTTTTGATTGAAATTTTCGCCTTAATAAAACCTTCCGGTGCTTTGCTTAGAAAACTTGCCCTGTGAATGTGCCGTTTGAGTGTATCATACCCTGTGTTGTTGTTGTTGTTCTTGCTGGCCAGAGGAAATCTTTTGGCTTTGCAGGGCATTGTGGGAGTCCCGACCAAGGAGCAGGATGGGACATGTAGGCTCTCTGGGGACCCTAGGAAGGAGTTGTGAAAATCGAGCCTTTTCTACCAGTTTTTCCTCCAGCCCTGGAGCTTCTACTAAAGGAAGTATTTTATTTTTAGGCTTCTGTGAATTAGAAGATGTATAAATGCAAAAGGATGCAGAAAGATTCTGGTCAACTTGGCGCAGTAGCTTATGGACCTTCCCTTCGGTAGGCAGAGGAGAGGTGTGTGTGTGTGTATAAGGTGTATATTTATGTATCCATCCACTGTGGGAACCAGCAAGCTGTAGTGGAAATGAGCTGTAGCTACAACTTGTAAAAACAGCAGTGTCATTCCAGAACTGTAAGTATCCTGTTGTTCTGTGTGCCTAAGACACGTCTGATTAGAAATTTAAAAAAACAAAACAAAAACAGAACCAAAAACACTCCCTCTTATTTCATTGGCTTAAGGACGGAATAACAATGCAAAAGGCAGCACTGCCAGTTGTTTCAGTGGTGATCATTCTTGGCAGAACTATCTCTTATCAGCAATTCAAAACTGCACGTTTGGGATTGAAAACCTTTTATGCTTACTTCACGAAGTTCTGAAGAGTCATTGTCTCTAAAGATAAAATTAGAAAGCTTGATAACTTGAAGGGTAGAGGAAAGCAAACAGAATTGTCATGAAGTTAAGTATCATAGGGAATTGTCAGTGACTTCGCTTTTTAACAACTACTTTTGGTGTTTTTAAATATTTAAAATCTTAACCTGCAGCAGCACTGAAATGTTGCAGAAATAGGGTAGACTTGGGGGGGGAGTGGGCTCTGGTTCACGTTCAAAGCAATTTCTGCTGGGGATCCTTGCTCTAATTCTTGGAGCTAGAAATGAAACGTGCTGCTGACGCACAGGGAAGAAGTTCTGCTTGTTTAAAAGTTGTTACTTTTTAATGTTCACAGCAAAGTGTGTAAGTGTTGGTGAGGGTTCAGGTTTTTCTGAGCAACGCATTCAGGTAAGGTCTGTTACTAAAACTGCTTTTCAGGCAGCGGGAAGGAGAACTGCCATTACAGAACTTGGAGGCAAGTGGCACTGCCAGGCAGCTGGTCAGATGGAGTTAGCAGACCTGTAGCTGTCTGAAGCTATTAAATGCAGGTTTTCTTTAAATCTGGAGCCATTAAAACAGTGCAATGAACTGAATGCTGAATTCAAATGAGGCAATTATTCTGGCAGTAAAACTTCTGACTAAGGCATAATTTTGTTATGTAAATTGTAACTTTTAAACCTTAAATGGTATTGTTGGCCTAGACAGAGACTAACTGAAACACAGGAGGAAATATAACCTTAAACGAGAAATCCGTAATAGGTGAGGCATAACTCTACCCTTTGTGTTTCTCCATAGACCAGAAATAGCTCTGAGCAGCTGAACCAACTTTGCTGGCTAAACATGTCCTCTGAGCATGTTGGGGTAACCAGTTTAGTCCTGTTCTCATTCATGTAATGCCTTGATCTCACCTTCGTTTGCAGTTTCTCTTAATGAAGGGTGCTGAACTGATTTGTCCTGCTGGATTCCTGAAAACGGCTCGAAGAAAGCCTTTTTAACACATAATTTGGCTCATCTTTCAAACACCCTGGCATGAAAACTCATGAATGAAATTTGATCTTCTGTTTCTAGCTCCTGGGATTTCAACGTGGAAAGCCGTGCATTTAATTGCGTTCACCTTTTTTCCCAGGGTGCTGCGGTGAGCTGCTACCAGAGCTCTTGTGTCTGTGGCCTGAGAAGCACCTCTCCCAAATGCCCTTTTGGACGGGGAGGGGAGCACTGCAGGCACGGCTCTGCAGCAGCTGGTTGCAGTGATTCAGCTGCTTCTCTCTGGGCTGGGCTCTGACCCAAGCGTATTGGTGGCCTGACCCTGATCAGCTATGAAGTGCAACAGAGATGATGCAGACCCTATGGAAAGCTAGGCTCAAACAAACTTGCAGCAGCCTTGACTTCCCATTCTCTCTTATTCATCTATTTCAGCACCCCGAAGCTCTATTTTTAAGAGATTATTTTAGTTTTTAGCATCCAACTGAGAAGGAAAACAAAATAGCTCAGTTGCGTTTTGCAGAGGAGACGAAACTGGGAGGTGACCCAATTCCAGCAAGAGCTGAAATTAACGCAGAAGGCACGGGGAGAGAACGAAGGCAGGGACTGGGAGGTGCATCCCCAGTCATGGGAGCTCCCTGATCCCTGCGGTCTGTAGCTGAAGTGAAGATGGCTTTGGCACTCTGGTTGCAAGAGTGAGGTGATCTGCCCGTAACATCAGGAGGGAAGAGAACCAGCAGTTACTCCGAGTGTCTACACTGGCTGATACATAGGGCAGGTCTGTGTGGAAGCCTTCAATTAAAGGTTTTTAGCCTAGAAATGCAATACTAAAGAAACCATTTTGGTGGTCGCTGCAAGGGGAAATGTATTCAGTGTCTGACTGTGTCCGTACCAGCTCATGACAAACGTGGCATTGAACTTGCTGTTTTTAAACTAACAATCACGGATTATCCCTGTTTCAAAAAGGACTCCATTTAATGTAACGATTCAAAGATTGCCATGGAAACAAAATCTATAGTTAGTTCTGTAATATGCTTACGTGATAGCCCTGGGAGGGGCATCTTATGTATAGCACAAGAACCCTGATGGCAGAGTACACCAAATCTGCCGTTATTGATACACTAAAGGATGGGCATAATTTCAGGTGGTATTAGGAACTGGGATATCTGCTGGGATCCCTGTTGATCGATATAATTGCACTTGCTAATTTCCCTTTTCAGCTTTAACTGTACTTTATCTTCTGAAAAAGTCTGTCTAACTGGTAGCTAGTGTCAAGATAAGCCCTTCGACCCTCAAGTGCCTTACAACTGGATTAAGAGATGAATGGACAGAAGGATTGCTCTAACTCTAGAATGAACCACTAGCTATGTTTGCACAACGGACATAACTTAAGCATTAGGATTTCTCCTTGGAACTCCCTGGAAACAAATTTCTCTAATGGGAAGATCTCTGCTATCCTTAAGATTTTAATCCTCTTGCAAGACGTTCTCCAACGGTGAATATTGCAGCCTGGCTGCTGCTTTTCCTTTTTCATGTGGTTCCTTTTGAGGTGTGGGCTGCTTGATGTAGAGCAGGAGACATGCTGGTGCCTACTCTGGGCCTTCTCTAATTCCAGGCAGGCATATTTTGCAACTATAATTTCTTCCCTTTCTGTTTTCCTAGGGTTTCTGGTATGCACTTAAAGCCATATCTCAAGTTACAGAAGAAAGAGCGATCTCCAGAAATAAGCCAGGATTCCCTGAGAGGCCCACCTATGAGCCATCAGAGATCAGCACAAGAAGAAAAATACACCAACAACTGCACCAAACTGAGTGTTTTCCCCAAACCCTCCCTCGTGACTCCATCTCGAAAGCTTCTGGGAATTATTTATCCAAATACTATGTGCAATATGAATGGGAAATGTCCAGCTGATGGTCCAAGCTCAAGGGAAAAGAAGAATGCCCTGTCTGCAACGATCCACCAGGGAGAAGAAGGGGAAGGGCCTCTGGATGTATGGGCTGTAGTGAAACCTGGCAATACAAAGGAGAAGATAGCTTTCTTCGCAGCCCAGCAATGCAGTGGCAACAGCCGGCTAGGCTCCATGAAAATCAAAAGCACGTGGGATATCGATGGAAGAACAGCTAAACGAAGGAAAAAATCGGTAGATCTTAAAAAAGCCAAGATTCAACTGGAAAGAATGAGGGAGGCAAACGCTAGGTGCTCTCAGCCGGAGCCTTTCGCGTGTGGCATCGAGCACTGCTCCGTGCATTACGTCAACGACAACGGTGAGGGCGTGTTCCCAGGCCGGTCCCTCTCCGTGATAGAGATGGTCGCGTTTCTGGAGCAACGGGCAAGTGCTCTACTGGTAGACTGCGCTAAAACTTGCACGTCCGCTCCCGCCGCGAGGCCGAGCGCTCAGCCTAAAGGCTCGCTTCCCAGCTCAGACCCCTTCCCCGCCGCCGGGGCGTGCGAGGTGCACGAGAGAGGAACTTGCGAGCAGCAGCAGCAGAGCGAGCCGGTGCGCGTGCTGGACATGGTGGCGAAGCTGGAGTCGGAGTGCCTGCGGCGCCAGAGCGAGCGGGAGGCCGGCAGCCTCTCGCGCAACAACAGCTTCCGCAGGAACGTGGGGCGGGTGCTCCTGGCCAGCGGCACGCAGCCCGGCGGCGAGGCGGGCAGAGCCTCCTCGGCCGCCCTCGGCCAGGGCGAGGGGCTGGGGGGTGCGGGGGCGGCGGAGGCTGGATGCGGAGGGAGGTGCGGCACGGAGCTGTGGGACGGCGCTGCCTCCGCTCCCCAGCCTTTTCCTTCCGGGCTGGATGCTCGCGTGGGGAGGGCGGATTCGGGACTTGCTCACGCGGTGCTGGCGATAACGGCTGGCGGGAGCGATGCCGACGGGCGGGGGGAGCCTCCCAGAGCTCTGCCGGCTGCAGCCAGGGTGCCTCCGGATTCCTTGCAGAGCAAGAGCGCGACTGTTGATTGTACGTCGAAAGAGGCTGTCATTCTCCCAAAGCAGAGCCCGCATCCCGCTAGGAAGGAGTCCTTATGCATCAGTATATCGGTCACCAAGACCGAGAAGGGGTGCAGGAAGGAGAAGCGCTCTCACTCCAGTTCTAGTGAAGACCCGCTCCCGGGGAGGTTGTTCTTTCTGCAGGCTGACCAGCCTGCCCCTCACGAGCTGCAGCCACTGCGGGAAAGTACCCAAGAAAAGCCAGAGGTAGCCCAAAACGAGGATGAGGATGCTTTGGAATCTGACAAATCGCGCGTCAGAAATGGTGTCTCTCCAGAGCCATCTGCCCTCTCTGTTCCCCCTCCAGAAGGTGCTTTGCAAGTACTCGATGCTTCCTGCTTAAAAAGGCAGGTCTCGCATGACTTTTTGGAGACCAGGTTTAAAATTCAGCAGCTTCTGGAGCCTCAGCAGTATATGGCCTTCCTGCCTCACCACATCATAGTGAAGATCTTTGGATTGCTTCCTACTAGGAGTCTGGTTGCCCTAAAATGTACTTGCTACTACTTCAAATTCATCATCGAGTACTACAACATTAGGCCAGCAGACTCCCGCTGGGTCCGCGACCCCCGCTACAGAGAAGACCCTTGCAAGCAGTGCAAGAAGAAGTACGTGAAAGGGGACGTATCGCTGTGCCGCTGGCATCCCAAACCATACTGTCAAGCTTTACCCTACGGGCCTGGGTACTGGATGTGCTGTCACAGGTCGCAGAAGGGCATCCCGGGCTGTAAGTTAGGTCTTCATGACAATCATTGGGTTCCCGCCTGCCACAGCTTTAACCGTGCTATCCATAAGAAGACCAGAGGAGCGGGAGCCGAAGGAGAAGAGGAATATTAGTGCACATACACTTTCCTGTGAGATTGTTTGGGGTAGGAGGAGATTCTCATGCCTTGTGCTGTTTACAGTGTATATAATTGTCGTGTTTTTCACAGGGCTATGAAACTGCACATACTTAAACACAAGAGCCTTTACCTTTTAGATTAAAGATAGCTTTTAGTCCATCTGTGTAAATAACACTATAAAAACTAATTGTATATACAGAGTCTACAGCTGGCTGAACAACGTAATCACTACAATGCAGCTATGATAGTGTTGCGGCTATAGTTGTGTGTGTTTTTAAGTGTCTGTTTCAAAATCTGTATATCCTGTATAATATATGAATGTTTCTGAGAAGAAACTCTAAATAGGTAAAGGTCAACTTGTTTAAAGAATCTTCAAACAATTTAACTGGACAACCTTAAAATTAGACTAGAACAGATCCATTATAGTAGTCTTGGCAGTGGATAAAAAGAGAGGAATATTATTGTATAGTCAGAATATAAAAACTTCTTGCCTACCTTACCCATGTTGTCTGCTTTTTTTTTTTTTACTTAAATAAAATGTGCATTCTAGATCTGCCTTACCTGACTTTGTCTTGTAAAACTTCTGCCCCAAAATAAAAATACTGTAAAACACGAGGCAGACACTTGGTACTGTGATGTAGTTCAGACTTGCAGCGTGCTTCCTACGGAAAAATAATCCTCCTGCAAAACCCAACCCCTACATTATTTGAAGAACTCCCTGCTATAATGTTCAGATTCCAGTTTTTCCTTTCCCTCCTGGTAGCCACGTGTGCAGCAGAGGCTGGAGGGGGTCTGAAAGCTGGCGCTGGGTGTGTGGCTCGCAGCGTGCAAGACTTCCCAACACCGGGATTCTCCATTCTGAGTCCTGCTTCTCGGCTCCGGTGTACACCAGCCTGCAGCATCGGCATCCGCAGCTGGAGGACGGACTTGGGTCCGGTGGGATGAAAGCCGAGTTACTGTGCCTCGCTGGCCTGCTGGAAGTTTGCTGTCCTCTGAATTTTTCCTTTGTGCGAGGAATCCTTGCGGCGCTTCGCTCTGCTCTGCTGCAGCTTCTGGGGCGCGAGTCGGTGGTTTTGCTGGGAGTCGGGACGGTTTGTGGCAGAAGCACGGATGAATGGTAACTCCTCGAGCTCCTAATGGGAGCTGAGCGCGGCATCCCAGCAACGTGCGATGGGTGAGGAAACCTGCTGGTGGCGGTGGCTGGTCTGAACCCAGAGGTACTCACATGGGATGGCATGGAATGAAGGGCGTTGGTTTAGAAGGGACTGAAGGACAGAAGTTTGTTTTTTTTTTTCTTAAGGAATGCGCTCTTATTCGCGCCACTAACAGCGCACTAGTGCATGAGAAAGAAAACTGAGCCCTTGCTGTCTGAAATTTGGTTCTGGTGAGCTCGGCGTGTTTGCGGAGGCTCAAGAGGGATGCTGTTTTCCCTCCCTGCTGTACCTACCGCTGCCATCCTGGGCGCCAGGCTCCACTCCCTGCTGCTGCTCAGCCCTCTGCAATGCAGCAGACGTTATGACAACCAGGAGGAATGAAATTAGAAAGCTAAAAGGAGGGTGTGGCTGCCTCGTAATCAGCTGGGAGAGGAAAAGCAGGATCCCCCGTTCATCTGTGACTTCATTCTCTAACGGGGTGCAGGCTCCACCGAAGCATGCGCCGTTCTGCCGGCTGCGGCTGCGCCAGGATGAGCAGCAAAACAACCTTCTGGAAGAAGTTGTCTTGCCAAAAGCATCAGGATCAAAGGCCTTCAGCTTAATTTCAACTAAGGAAGAGGGGGAAGAAACAGCTTTCCTGCCCCCCACCCAAGACTCTGGAAAACTTGAGATTAAACCGCGCCGTGCTGACAGCAGCAAGGAAAGTCCCCGCGAGGCTGAAATAGAAGCAGCAGAGGAAAATATTTTGTAACTAGATAAGGGGCTAGTGAGGTCATTTTTTTTGGAACTGGGTGTGAGATTCTGGTCACCTTCGTTGACCAAGGCTACCAGAGGGGGAGAAAAAAAAAAAAAAAAAAAAAAGAGAATAAAATAATAGCATTGGGATCTTTTTGTTCCTCGCAGCAGTTAAATGCGGAGGACGATTTGCTCTCTACCCTATGCCGTCCCCACCCTCCCCCCAAGCTGGTTGAGTAACGTGGGCTGTTTTATACATCATTTATTGTGCTGTTTGCTGGAACGATCCCTGCTGCATAGCATTACTATTAAAAACTGCTCCTTAGAACAAACTTTCGCACCCAGAAGTGGGCTGTGCTGCGTGTAGCTTTGCTTTTTTTTATTTATTTATTTTAAAAGCAGCAAATTCAAGTACAGATTTCTGTTTCTTCGAAGGCCAGTTCAGGGAGCATCCGCTGTGTGATGACTGCTTCTCCCCCCACCCCGGGGTGCTTTTAAAACTGCTCAGAGTTGGCTTTAGAAGACTCAGCGTTCAGCAGGACTGAGGACTAAAGGCGGTGCCGTGTGGAGTGCTTGGAGCCTGGACTGGATTTCCAGAGCTGCCCGAGAAGACAGTGTAGGAACTTCTGTTGTCCAGAAGTGTCCAGTTTTCCTCAAACTGCGGGGTCTCCGAACGCCAGCGAAGAAGCTGCCCACGGCTGAGGTTTGTGGCTGGTCTCGGGCTCCATCCTGCCTCTTTCTGTAGCTTTTCCCCTTCCCTGCCTCTGCTCCCCGGAGAACGGCTCTTCAGCACCCGCTGGCCGCCAGCTCCCCATTGGGCATCCATCCTCTTCGTCAGGTTGCTGGCACAAAAAATGGAGTGGGACAGGCTGCTCCTCCATCGTTCACTCAGCTCCCTCACCGAGACAGGCACTGGTTCATTTTAATAGTCACCCGCCTCGCGGCGTGCGCTCGGGGCCTTTTAAAAGGGCCCTGTAGCCAGGAGCACGCTCCCTTGTTCAAAGCTAGGCCCACATCAGATTTATCAGTTTACATGTACAGAGGGGTGTGCGCGTGTGCGTGTTTTGCAGGACTTCCTTACCTGCCTGAATGGAGATGCAGTTATTTTATGTAAGAGTATTTTTTTTTAAAATCAGTATTGCGTATTTTACTGCTTTATGATTGCACTGTAACAGGTCTGGTGCCTGTGACGCTTTGAAGGCTGGAAATTTTTATGTATTTCCCCAGCGCGTTTAAAAACAAACCACACAGAAATAACAATTATAAATATACAACTTTAAAAAAATTACTGTTAAAGATTTATTGCAATAATACAATAAAATTTAGAAAAAAAAATTGTGTTTAGTTACATCTAGTTCGGAAGTTGCAGAGAGAGGCCCAGAGTTTTTGCAGGTGACAACCAACCCCTGGATGTCCCATCTGAGACCCGTCAAAGGCACCCGATTTCAGCGGAGGGATGGGCTCCCGAAATCAGGCTCTTCCTTGGCAGCTCGCAGCGGCCACAGCGGATCACTGGTCACAGACAAAAGTCACGGCCTAAACCGAAATTCCTGCACTCATGCTACGCAAATTGTTCTGTAAACTCTCAGCTGGCTATCTTCAAATACCTATAATTACAGATATTACTTCCCTCCCTCCCTTGCCCCCAAAACAACCTGGAAAACTAATCCTGTCGATTGCACTCGAGGTTTGGACACACACAATTCTTCCTTAGCTACACATGTGCAAAACACTTTAAAAAAAACAACAAAAAACACAGTCTCTATTCTGTTACAAAAACATTTCTTGAAAGGACCTATCTCAATGCATTTTAACACCCTCGCGGTGCCATCGTGCACTTTCAGAATATGACATGGTTGGAAATAAATTATTTGGAAAACATGATGGTAATGAAGTATATGGCTTAAAAAGGTTTTTGTGGTGGTGTTTTTTTTCTCTGAATAAGTAAATGTCAGCATACAAAGCTGAATCATGGCCTGGCCTTTAGGGTTCTGCGTAGCACAAAGGTGGCAATGAAAGAGTGACTGAAATGTATATTTAAAAAAAAATGAGAGAGGAGATACTTCTATGGTGGGGTCCAGTGCAAAATAAATGGGGAACCAAAGGGTTGTGCGATGCTAAGAGCCCAATACGCAGCACGCGTCTGTGCTGGCTGCTCAGAGCTGCAAAGGATCCGATAGCTGCGACTAATAAAGTGCTGTCAGCTGAGCAGCGACCAAAGCCTCCTGTCCCTGTCCCTGCCCAGGGCACGGTCCCAGTTCGGATCACAGTAGTCCACAGGGTCTTGGCTGTTTTCTTAACTGTTTCCCAAAACGAACCTAGCTTGGACTTAGACCAAACAAATGGTAGGACCAAGGGTGTCTTCATCTAACAACATGCATGCTGTTAGTGTGGAGTTAAGGGTCTTTGGTTTAAAAAAAAACAACAACCAACCACCACCACCAAAAAAGATCTACCATGAGATCCCATTTGCTGTACCACAGACAGGGCTGGGGGACACAATACTTAGCCGGTGCCCCTGGCGTGAGCTCACCGGGGCGCACGGGCACTAGGACAAGCGCTGCTCTTCCACCTGCTCCTCGGTGGAGACAGGCGGCAGCGCTGGCTGGCCTGGGGAGGAACCACAGCATCTCTCAAAGTCACCACCCAACGCTCAGTGGAGAACAGGCGTGCGGCTTGTGCATTATTCACCTCCCAGCTGCATCGCCACAGGGGAATGACAGGGAAGACTGGCTGAAATCTTCCATCGTGGAGGGATGGGAGGATGCTTTCACATGAGTTTACCCCGTGGAGAAGTAAAATGTCCCAACTATATAAAATGTAAACCGTACATTGGAAGCCTCACTGAGCAAAACCATCTTTAAGTAATACATACCGCAAGGCAGAGGAAGTGGAGGAGCACTTGTTAATGAACGCATCTGTCGGTATCACACCTCCTGAAGTTTAACAAGCAAGCCAGCTGCGCTGTGAGCATTTCTGCAGTGAAATGAAATCAACTTCTTGGCATTCAGTAAACAAGAAAAGAAAAAAACCCACCATAAACATAAAATACAATAGGGTTTAAAATGCATGTAGTGTGGAGAACGTGTGACTTCATCAAACTAGCTTGAAATGAGTTTTTTTGAATATTAAAAAGTGGCAACATGGTGTAACTGACGAATATTATTGCAATCCTGTATCGGCATCAAATGTGGGTCTAGCTAAGTAAATGTCCAGTGTTTCTTTGGTGTATGTAAGAGTAAAGAGCCTGTGTGCTTTGGACAGCACAACATGAAACTTCTAGAACTACCTACCAGTGGAAACAGCATGAAACAAGCCAGTTTTCTATGGCAAAACTGGGTAAAGATCCACAACCAAATCTAAAATAAGAGCAATTTGTTGTGTGAATTCCTGTCCATGCTGATTCTTTGTATTAAAAATATGGCAACAGAGATTAGAAAACATGTTAAAAATGCGTAATTTTCATGTCCTGAATGAAAAAAATTTAGAAATATGCATTTTTGCATTATGCAAGACAGATTTAAAACACACAAACATAAACCCTGTAAGGAGTTAAGAAAATGTGAACTGCATTTGCACCACTGTCCAGACTGAATATTGAGCAGCCTTCCCTCTGTACTCGTTCGGATCCAAATACTCCAAAATCTGTTTCTTCTTTAGGAAGTAGAGCTGGAGTCTGCTGGGTCCTTCTTCTTTGATACTCAACAATGCAGACAGAACCGAGACACAAAGTGCCATCACAGAATCCGTCAGAAGTATGTAGCTAGCCAATTTACAAAACGGTACCATCACAGTCATCTTGGGTAAATAAAAAGGTTCTTCTGGTTTACAAAATTAAAGTCTGACCTTTTCTTTGTTCCAGGCACTACTTAACTGAATATGTAAGGTTTACTACAGCATTGTTGGGGGGGGGATTCCTTCCACAAATCCTATGATCCTCTTCCCATGCTTATTAGCGATGTCCAGTGTACGCCTTAAACCACGAGGTCACTGAGGCAGCAGCAGAAGAGATCATTCCACCAGCGCTGCTGCTGGCAATAGGCTGAGACACCTGCGTGCTCTGGCTCTGCAGCATCTCCACCTGCTGAGAGGGGATATCGCAGAACCTGGGGCTTGGCAGATTCTCCCAGTCTGTCCCGAGGTCCGTCTCTTCATCGCTGACGTGCTCATCTCCACTCTCATCCGTTTCACCGGTGGCACTGGGATCCACAAACTCCATGGAGTCTTCGAGATCAGCACTGATTTCGAAAGGCCCAGACCTGTGAACACGGACACAATGCAGTCAGCCCTTTCGGTGCCACGCAGGAGAGGGACTGTCACTTCACTGGTGCGAGTCGTAGGCATGCCAAAGCAGCCTGCTCTGTCATGTGTACGGCAGAGAAATTAAAACACCTCTGTCTTTATCATTTGGCAAAGAGAAACTCACTGGCTACAGAGATAACTATATTATGACAATGGTAAAAGGAAAACAGTTGGCCAAGGAAGCGATAGCTGGGTTCCAGTCCACGCAACAGGAACGGTGGAAGAGCTGTTTCGCCTTGGCAGTGGATGGAAACACCATGCAAAAGAAAAAGCTATTGATAATAACTCACAGCTCCACTGGTGGAAATCTCAGCCTGATGTGGAACAGCTTTTATTTTTAACGCTAGCTCTGGCCTGGCCAAGACGGCTGCAGCTCTGTCAGCCAGGGAAAGGGTGTAGTTTACAGCTTGCAGAACAGGGCTGGCACAGCTCGCTAGTGCAGACTTCCCATAGCAGCACTTCACCCCAAACAAGATCTCAAGATCTTTTTTATGGTGAGAGCGGTCAAACACTGGCGCAGGTTGCCCAGAGAGGTTGTGGAATCTCTGTCATCGCAGATACTCAAAACCCCACTGGACATGGTCCTGAGCAGCTTGCTCTAGCCAGCTCTGCTTTGAGTGGGGCTTTGCACAAGATCTCCAGAGGTCCTGGCCAAACTCAACTCCGCTGTGACCGACTCCGAGTTCCCTGCTGCCACTGCCTGGTAGGAGAGGCGATTGCATCCTGCCCACTCCCACAGCCTTGTACAGGGAGACAAAATCCAAGACATCCTTACTGAGCATCCACAAGCAGTTTCAGAGGCCTGTAAGCCGTCGTCAGAGAAAGTGGGATGTTCAGGAGGCAGTGAAAAGCTGGTTCCCTACGGCAAGCAGAGCCACTGTCAAACTTCATTCCAAAGCACAAAGCTCTTTCAGATTCTCAGTGTAACAGGAGCAAGAATTTAACGTGGTAACAGTGTTTCTCCAGCCTTATGTGGTTCTCCAACCTTATGTGGAGAGGAAGCCTGAAGCAGTAATTTAGCATGGAAAATTTTAATCCAAACAATTAAAGCTTGATAAAATTATATATATATATATATATGAAAATAGCTTCTAAAGGAGGCTATCAGGTAACTCTAGGCCTAGAAATCTGAAAGAAAATGAAGACAGCTGATTGCTGCAAACTTTGCAGACAGATGAGAAATTAAAGGTAAACACTCCCCTTTCATCATACAGAAAGGAATGGGAGCGCTGCCCTCTGGCACAGCATTCTGCTTAATAAGGCAACATAAGAAGAAAGTCATCAGGTTTAGGGCCAGAAGGGCCTATTAGATCATCTCCTGTGACCTCGTCTATTACAAAGGCCATGGCATTCCACCATTCCCCCCGTCCTGAGCCCAGTAACTTCTGCCTGATGAAAGCGTCCATTCCAGAAACTCATCCAGCCCTGACAGGAAGACACAAGGAAATAGAGAACCTCCACCTCCACTCTTGCTGATAGTTAATTCTGTGTTAAAAGCATGCACCCTATTTCAGCCTAGCTCTGACGCTTTGCCTCCAGTGGTGTTTGTGGTCTTCTCTGCAGGACCACGAAGCCATTCAGGAGCCTTTCTTTCCTTCCCACAAAGGTGTGGAAATTGAGTCCTCTCTCAATCTCCTCTCTAAAGATGAGAGCGTTTTATATGGACTAAACTGTTCCCCTCACTGGTAGGTAGTTTCTCCACTGATGCTCCCCTTTTCCTGTAACCTCTTCTTTTACTGCATGGACCCGACTGATGCGTGTGGAGCTGTGTAACAGTCACACAGGGAAGTGAGACCCATCCCTCTGCTCAGCCCTTTTACTTCCCATCATGGGGAACCATCAGGTTTAGATTTTTGTCCACGGTGGCACTTATATCCTTTACAGCAGCTGCTTTCCAGGACATAGTTCTCCACTCTGGGTGTTTCCTGCCCTCTCCTTGTTTTCAGACAAGCAGCAGCAAGCACGTCATTTTTTCCAAACTGAGCTAAGTTGGCTCCCCATATCTTTGGGCTGACTAAGTAGGGATATACCCAAAGAACATAAGGTAAGTTTGTAGAGGCATGAATTCAGTTCCTCTTAGTGACACTGCAGGTTTTTAAGTAAAACTAGATCTGTACACTAGAACAACGTAGAACAATATATGTCAGAACATTAGTATGTTTGAGGGGGAATAAGGAAGCAGAATAAACAAATATTTGCAGACTGTCTCAGGTACAAGCGACTGGATTATCCCAAGAGGAAATCGATGTTGACTTTCTTACACTTAAGTTGTAAAAAAAAAAGGAAGAATATTAAACCTGGTGCATGCAGCCTACAGGAACTGATGTTCTTTTCCTCACATACTAAGTTAACAGAAAAGTTGTCTTTAATCTTAATGTACATAGAAATTAGTATACTTTGAGTGTAGACTTTGCTCTAGGGTGCTCATTGACTGGAAGTATTTTGGGAAAGCTTTGCGTAGCATTTGTTTTAAGGTTTACATTGCTGGATGCTCTTATTTACATGTTTGCAAGGTGTGAACAGGGTCACATTTAGAGCACAGTGAGATTGCCTGGGATGTGTGCTGCCGTCCTCTGGAGGGAAGCAATTCCTGCTTTTGGGCACAGGAGAAACAAGTCCACACAGTCAGTCATAAAGCCCCCAGCTGAGCCTGCTACATGCAAAACCACAGCATACAGATGTCTCTGAAATCCAATTTCCTCCTCAGACCCCCCTTTTTCTGTCCTCTCCTGCCTCCTCCTTGTAACCAGCCCAGTTTCTGATGTGTTGACGACTCATCCATAGATAGAGCAGAATAGAATTTCCCTCATAAATAGCAATGCAAATGCATAACTTCAGTCACAGGTGTGTTGACATACTGCTTTTCTTACCTGCCCAAGTTCTCAGTGTCTGGGCTGACCAGGTACATAAGGTTCCTGAGCGTATGCAGTGGGTGCAACAGATCTAAATTTACATGCTACCGTGGAGAAGGTAAGAAAAAGACATGATCAGTTACTGGAGGAAAGCTGTAGGCACAGTTGATATTTTAAAAGCTATTTAAAAAATCCATATGTGCATTCCCCCTACCTGAGAGAAGCAAAGGTGAAGGATATTGGCATTCAGCTTCTTCACTGCTCGTGTGAACCTGTGTCTGCTGAGATTCTCTCCGCAGAACTCGCTGTTGAAAGAGCACACAGACACGTATACACAAAGCAAAATGCTGTGAGAATGCACCTACTGGGGACATCAGCATTCTGTACTCTAACTTCCTAATAAATCCCAGGGTAAACATCTTTGCAGTGAGCACTTGTTTAAACCGTACAGCCAGCTTCAGAGTGCTCAGGAGATTGCTTTTTCACCTTGCGAGACTGTTAGCATTTTATCAACAAGCACGGCTTGCCCTAGTCTCACTGGTTTCAACAGGGCAGGTGATATGAGCGATATGCAAACTCGAAGATCCACCGCAGCCATGCCATTTTGGTTCTCCTTTTAAATCTTGCCTCATTTCCTGTTCCCAGCCTTTTCCTGCTGCGAAGACTGAGCAACCAAATAATAGCATAAAAAACTGCAGAGACCCTACAAAATGTCTGTGCCCTCACTTTGGCATTCACTATTTTAAACACTTAAAAGAATCTCAGCAGCATAGCTGAGACCCCTGGAAGATGAACCAAGCCCACAGCTTCCTCAGAATTACTTCTGTACAGATCCCATCTGCTCTGTGTAGGCATTAAAAACCTAACGGTGCTTTTCATCGCAACTGGGGTTTACACAAGTACACACTCCCAGATGTCTGGCAGGCAGCTACATTCCCCATCAGTGTTTTAACCCAGAGAGAATTACACTGCTGTCATGCCATGTTATAAGGCCTCGCTCTACATCTCTTAATGCAGTGAAGCTATTCAAGATGACTAAGAGCAGCTGAATTGGGCTGGGATTTTATAAAGCACAGCAGGGTCTCATAAAATGAAAAGTGCTATTCATGCACTGTCGTATTTCACTCCCATTTGAGGATGCTGAATACGTTGATTAGAAAGTTGTCATTCTGAACTATGATGGTTGGTCTACGCCCTCAGGACGTAGAAAAGGAGGGAGGGAGGATTACCTGTGGTCTAAATTCTTACTAGACCTTCCTGTGAAATAAATGGCACAAAAACCCGTAACCCATCAACTATTACCATAAAAGCTGTTCTAAGTAGTGACTTCGTTCATAAAACCAAACTGAATTAAGATCATTCAGAACTGGTTACTGATTCACCTTCTTAGAGGCTTGCATTTACTTGCCTGTTGCAGAGCTTCTTGGGAAGATTTACATCAAGTATGAGAGACAAAGTGTTAACAAGCTGAGTTGCATAGCACAATGCAGCACTGATGGTATAAGCAGGGTTATTATGTTCCATATCTAAAAGAAATAAAAACATCGTGAAAGTCTCATTTTAAATGAAGCCTCAGTGGGTGTGTTAATGTGTTACTGAAGTCTACTCTGGAAAATGTCATTTGTCAGTACTGAGAACTGCTTGAATCCAGCAATCATTTACAGTGAAATCTGTCAGAAGTTGGTAGAAAATAGTAATTCTTGGAATTCCTGTTAAATCGATGGCATGTGAACCATGTCAAAACTGTGAATAATTAACTTTATCTCTCTATTACCTTTGTACTGTGTCCCAGTGAGCATTTCCTGCAAAAGAGGCTTTCAGTGGACTAATCCCTGTACCGGTGTTTCTTTATTTCTGACTCAGGTTTGTCCAGCTGAGAACAAACGGGCTGGGCTACCGCTCCCCAGTGCCTGCTGCTGACATACAGGGCTGCAAATTCTATGACTTCTGGAGTATCCCAGATGCCTCATCAGACCCTGCTACTTACCTGGTCCTTGTGTAGTCTTCTTCTCTTCCACCCAGTTGTAATATGCTGAGTAGTCTCCATTATTAGGAAGGGTTATCCAAGGCCCTGTGATACTGATGCTGGTGTCCCCATTATGGTCATCACACACCCATCTCCCAGAGAGATACGTGGTTCTCCTGGCTTCTGCAAGCTTGCTCACAGTGCTAGAGGTCATAGCATTGTCACTCTCAGAAGACACATCTGCAGGATCTCTGTAGCACCCAGAGAATAACAGAGTGTTTTTAAAGAAGTTTAAAAATATAATCAACAATGTACTTGGCAGGCACTTGATCAGATTTCACAGAGAGTAAAATGCTTGCAGAAACAGTCCTGCAAAACTCCTTATTCCCCAAACTACTTTGTTCTGGGATTTTTAATGATCTATTTTAAGAGAGGTTACAGTGGACACATACCTCAGACCTCTCAGTGGGGAGATACTAGCACCTCCACATTCTTCTATTCCGGAACGCTATCTTTAGGTCAGATGCTTCGCCTTTGGGAAACACCTTCTTCTCCCCACAGATGCTAAGGGAGCCAGAGTGTCTAGCTTAGACTTACATGACTCACTTCTGGGTGTTTAAAGCTAGGAAAAATGAGTCTAAAAGGATAAGCTTTCTGTACCTCATGCTTGTCTTTACTTCTTCAATGGGAAATATGACTGATGTTAGCTCCAGGATATGCGTCCGGCGAAGGTTTGCCAGATGTTCGTGCTGTGTTTTCAAGTCATAGGTTTTTTTCTCTACCAAGTCTCCCAGTTTGCGGTTATGCCTCTGGATCTTCTCCTTCTTCTCCTGATGCCGCTGAGCCCTGCGATAATGCTTCTGGTTCTCCTCCTTAATTCTCAGAAGCCCCTCTGCATCTGTGAAGACAGCAGCAGATGTTAGCCTTGGAAAACGAGCTGTGAGGTACTTGTAGTAAGCCTGAGAAAAGCTTTATTAATATTTATAGAAAACAAGATCTATAGCAGCTTAAAACACAAAACCCTGCCTCACTATGAACGTTTTCCAGCTGCTAAGTGGTACAACTTTTTAATCTTTTCTGAAGATCACCAAAGAGACTGAAATTGGGATTAATCTTTCCCTATCTTTCACCCAGCTATTTTGGGATTTGGAGCAGAAAAGCCAAGATTTCACAGTTTAATTAAGCTTCTGGGGTAATCACCATGACAGAAATAGCTTGACTGTACATGCTTGCATGGCGTTGGCCAAAAAGGCGTGCATTGCTTGCAGCCAAAATCAAGTGTAGATAGCATCTCCATTCACAATTTCTGGCACCACTGCTTCTATTAGCGTATGTTATTTGGGCTTTTGCTAACGTATGTCCTCTTAAAGCACTCGGATCCCAGTGGCACAGACCTCTCGTTACCACAAGGGAAAACTCCCTTTCCAGTCACAAAATGGCAAATGCGCTTATGCTTACGAAATGCTGCAACTGCCCAAATCCACTCCATGCATCAGGCACACTAACAGTTGGAAAAAACTTCTTTAAGAGCTTCTGCTGATTTTCCTATAAAATCATTCACTGCAGTAACGCTTCCGCAAACATATGGTGCTGCAGAGGGCGAGTTAACTACCTCTGTCTTTCAAAAGCATAGGAAAATGTCCCCAAATACACATCTAAAAATTTTAATGTTCCCTAGTTTGAATAACAGCCCCCATCTACTAGTCGCTCAATTTCAGTTTTTATGGCTGAAAAGAAACAGCATTAGTCATAATCTCTTGCAGCATGGCAGACTACTCACTTTCCTGTAATCAAGAAATGGGATAACTGCCCCTTGCACAGAAGGCAAGCAGTAAGCCCTGACATCGTTTTGCTGATATATTTTGATTGCAAGGCACAGTTGAGACCAGAGCTACAATATGAATGTTCTGTGGCATCTGCTACTCAAAGAAGCTACATTACAGACTATTAGAACAAAAATCAAAAGAACATCTAAGCAACCATAGGTACCTTAAACAACACATTCAGACCATTAGCTTTCCCAGAAGTGGAGCACAAAAATTGAGGGCTACATCTGAAGAATGGGACCCAAGACTGGTTCCCATCCCCAGCTATGTGCCCAGCCATGCTCAGTCAGCATGGGATATCCCTGCTCATCCTGGTTTTCACCTGTGGAGCTGGAACTGCGCAGAGCTCCAGCTGGTTCCTGGTCTGGAAACAGGGAGACCAGGACTGCTGGCACCCCTGAGTGCGCCTGCCCCCACAGACACAGACCCTACATTCTCTGAACATCAGGAATTACTTCTACTCATCCATCTGCTCTGTTGTGATCCATGATGTGTTTGGTAGGAAGGATGATCTCATGCATGGGAGATGTAAAGACCCAAATCAAAGATGGCGAGAATAGTTTCCCCATGCAGGTATGAACTAATAATCTTCAGGCCTATAGAATAAGTGACCCCCTGCTAGAGGAACTGCAGAATAATCGACTTCTTTCTCTCAGCAGTACCAAGAATTTCTATGTGCCAGCTTGCAATTCAGTTTCTTTTAAGCATTCCTCATCAGAAAATCAATTAATGCTTGCATTCATATTCCCAAACTCTCCCTTCACACAGAGAATAAGAAACAGAGAAAGAATAAAACATCCATTTGTTCAATTTTCCCATTCATGTTGTAGTTGAAAGGCTACTTTTTCCGCAGAGTGAACTCCCTTATCTGCAGGGCCAATAGCAATTATCTGAGAAGCAGGGAGAACACTGCAAACACGTTTCCTCTTTAGCAGTCCTACTGCAGAAACAACTGTCCTTTTTTCAGCATAGCACTTCTGCTTTATGACCCAGTTTATGAGGCAATTAAAATTTGTCCCCAGAAGTATTTCAGGACACCGCCAAGCCCCACACATTTACATTGCCTGATAAATGCGAGCACAGGCACACTGATCTCTGCCCAACAGAGAGCCATGCCAGATATTCACAAGATCGTCTCCTTGAATTGTTCTCTGCAGACAGAAGGCAAACACACACATTTTAAAACCTTATTTTTAAGAAACACCAATTCTTGGAGTACCCAGGAGAGTCAACTGAAAAAGCAGGAGCCCAATGTTCTAGAAACGTTTCCTATTTCAGTAAACCCATCTACACCATATCCAAGAGAAGAGAAAGAGCCTATTTACATCTTGTAATGTGATCCCTTCCCTAAGAGTGAACCAGGTTGGGCTCCTGATCTACTGGCTACTCAGCGCAAGAGTTCATTTTGGGTCTACCTGCAAGGACAGTTTTGGGCTAACTGAGCTAATGACAGGCTGGCTGGGCAATAGCTAGGTCAGTTCACGGGTTAACTCTGATCCAGTTCACCGTGAATCAGACATGTAGTAAAACTGCAGATTAAAAATATTTAAGTATTTCATAGAATAGAAAAGTGGAGGAGCTCCACTCCCCAGCTGGTCCTAATGTTTTGCCACCTTCAGAGCTGCATTTTGAGAAAAGGTGATTACATTTCTCACACAAAGTCACATAGATTTCCTCTTCTCCTTTCTTCACAGGCTAAAGAGATCAATTAGTTATTACTCCCTTCATAATAAACTTCTACCTACTGAAAAACCACTCTTCTTCATCTTCCTCTTTTTTACCAAACCAAACAGCCATTTTCTTTGCCACTCCTTGTGGTTTTTTCCTAACGTTCCCTTCTGGACTTTCTCCAGTTGATTTGTATCTTTCTTAAATTCCTCCAACTGGGCTCCAGACTCCCACTGAGGCAACACCAATGCTGAGCAGAGCAGGATAATTGCTTCCCTCTTAAATACAATGCCTATGTTAGTTTAACCCTGACTGAGGTCTGAACCTTTCTGGAGCAGCACTAGATTGTTATTTTTTATTTAACTTGCAATTCCCCAGATCCTGTCCTGTCAAATCTTACCAGTGTCGCCCATCATACGTTTATATGGTTCTCTTTCCTAAACAATGTGCACTTAACTTTGCTCATTTCAGATGATACAGGCCATTTATCTGCATGAGTTTGAATTTGATCCTGTTCTCCACAGAGCTCGTACCGTCATCCACCTTGGCTTCCTCCATTCCACTTTCTATTCTTCCATGCAAGCTATTATGGAAAATAGTAAACAGAACTGGGCCAGGAACTGGTTCCTGCTGAGCTCCACCTGCCTCACAAGTGCCTCACTTGACAAGTGTCACCACTCTGAGTGTAGCCTGACTAGCCTTCTGTGTCAGCCTTACAGTGACTACATCCAGGACGGATTTATTTGCTTGCTCGTCAGACATTTTGTGGTAGAGCCCAAAGGCAAAGTATGTTGCATTTTCTGCTTCCTCCTCCACTATACCACTTGACCCACAGAGAAGGGGTTGATTTGACATGACCTATTCTTAACAAAAAGTGATGCCTGTTTTTAATTGTCTGCTAGGTACCTTAGGTACCTAGAAGGTGGTCAGAGGCTTGTAAGAGGATGACCATGTCATCAGTGTAAGGCTCCCCCTTCCTCCACCCTTTGAAAACAGATGCTGTTTTCACTCTGTTCCCTGGGACAACCTCTCTCCTCCATGTGTTCTCAAGTGCTCCACTGCTTGTTCCTTACGTTCCCTAAGGTGAATCTCACAAGGCCCCACAGACGTGATCAAAATAATATTTAACTGGCTGCTTTCTTTCCTTGGCCTGAAGTCCTCTCCCAGTCTAAAATTTAATCTGGCTAAACATCTGATCACATTTTCTTTGTTAGAAGACGAAGCAAAGAAGGCGCTGAATACTTCAGACTTCTCTGCAGTTATGCACTCTTTCCTCTTAACTAACAGACTTGCCTACTCCTTCACCTTTTTCTTATTATACATTTTGTACTGTGACTATCTGTCCTCCCTACTGAATGAAAATCATTTTGCACTTCAGCATTTTTGATGTTATCACTGCGAGCTTGTGCTAATCCTTTATAACTATTCTCAGTTATATGCCTGTGCTTCCACTTTTTGTACGGCTCCTCTTGAATCTCAAGTCATTAAAATGTTCCTGATTCAGTCAATACACTTCTGCATATGCCTCCTATCTTTCCTTTGCATGTAGGTTGTAAGGAGTGCTGCATATTCTCTCCAGAAAAATGACACTACAAATCTCTTGTGTGTAAAATATTTAAAGAGTTTCAAAATTGAACCTGCTGAATGTTAGCAACTCAGCAGCCTATGCCACATTTCAGTGACAGTCTTGCTCAAACAGGATTTTTAGGATTTCTAGACAGGGGTTGGTTAAAATTCACCAGTTACATGAAATCCGTAACAGCTGCAAAGCTGTGTGCTCCTCTTTATCAAGAGGAAGTGATCAGAAATGCTACACTGAATAAAGCCATCTCTAGGGACAAAGCCAAATTCATAGGCTGCTAAGCATTTACTTTTTAAGCTGTTGCAAAATGGTCTCCATCCAGCTGAATAATGTCTACTGTTTGCTAATTAAAACACAAGCATAAAAAAGGTAAAATCCACTCGATGATTTGCCTTGGAAATTCACTATTTTTAAAAACACTCAAATCTACTTCAATTGATTTTTCACTCTTTAAGGCACATTTTTACACGATACAAAAGCATAGGCATTACTCACGTCTTGTCATTTCATCATTTTCTTTGCAAATGGTCTGTTTCAGCTGCTCAATCCTCATCTTGCAAGACATTATTTTCCATCTCTGAAAAAGAACATTCAGCAACTCTAGGGCACAAACCATTTCAAACACACTGACTAATGATTAACAACAAAGCCAGCAGCTTTAGTGCAAAAGGAGCGGGATGTTCTGAATTGGATCAGACCAATAAATAAATATTTCATATACTGTTTTGTGCATAGAAGAATGCCACCAAGTAACACAATGCTTAGTATAAAGTCAATCGGTATAATAAGTTATTGAACAAATATCTAGTAAGAAATGAAAAATATTGACGGTTTGGAGTGCTCTGCTTGCAGAGCCAATTTTGGTTTTGCTTACAACAGGCTTTTTAGGAAAGCAACGCAATGCCCTCAAGGTAAAATGTAACTTTAAACTATGCAATCTAGCAATTCAGAGAGTTTAAGAACTATGGGATGCTTTGAATAACTCACCAGCTGATCAGTTATCTCTTTGCCTTCCATGGCCTTCAAAACACTAGAGGAAAAACATGAATGAAAGTTATTTGACTTATCTGGACTACATCTGTCTCCAGCAACAGCGTGTAACAGAGTTTTTTTTTTTTTAAAAGAATCCTTAGAATTTATTTTCATTTAATGACTACAACTTACTGTTTTTGGAATTCTCTCTGTTTGGTTTTAAGATGCATCAGCCTTTCTTTCTTGTCTGAAAACCTGGAAGAGATTAAATGCTTTTATTGCTATTTTGCACAATGGTATTGTAAGTTGTCTGAAACTATAAAAAGACTGAAGCTTGTGGGAGCCTCTAAACCTCAGCTATCTGTCTTAATCTTTGGAAGTAATGGCTAAACGTATGAAACTCTTGCACAATTCTAGAGCATGTCTCCCAGGAATAGCAACAGAACCTCTAAGCTGAGGAAACATCAGCATGTTGTATTATCAAACTTGTAAGCATTACCATTAGTTACTTGCTGTGTCTATAAGATTTTTAGCTTAGAAATATCAATATTTTGTATATAAACATACACTACTTTAAAAGCCTTTAGTCACTGGAGAAATTAACAGTAACGTAGTGAGTCTGAACCGTGCAATTTCCCAGGCTGCGATGGCATTAGATAGCATTAGTGGTGCTAGCCACTCTAGCACTGGGAAGTGCAGGTTTTCATACACCGTGCCTTGCCTTTTCTCACTTCTAACCTGGAAGCGTCTCACACTTTACTCAGTAATGGTTCCAAACAGGACAGCACTCTCTCAAGGCTTTTACGTGACATTCGACTCCTTCTTCTATTAGCAGCAGCAATAAGCTGCATTGTCTTCTACTTGTTTCTACCAGGCACCTGTAGGCATCACAAGTGCACGACCCAAACGTTTAATTGAGGTCTCCCTCATAGGATGCCTGAGGTGTGGGAACTGCCAAGAACTGATCAGAAGGGAATTTTTTAGGGTTCATCATCCTGCATTTCCATCCTTTGAATATGCACAGCCATGTTCTGCCCACCTCCATGTTCCACACCGCATTGAGAAATACGTTTAAAGAAAACAGCGTATGAACAACGCATACTGAGAAATTACAATGAAGCATGAAGTGACAAAGGTAACAGCAAGAGAGACAGCCAAGAGATTTAAACAACATAAAAAACAGCAAATGTGTGTTGTTTTCTGCCAGTGCATGGCTTCCCAACTTTTCTTTGTGCTTGTCATGCTACAGCACCATCCTGATCTACACCTCAAATGTGCGTCTTGGGGTTAAATCCATGTATGGAAAAAGCATTCATTATATTTTGTTCTGGAACATGTAGAATTCACAATTTCGTCCTAGCAGAAGTTTAACATTTCATGTACAACCCACCAAGTCCTTTATTTCAGGGATATCTAAGCTTTATTTAGAAAGAATTATACAGTAAGCAAGCTTTGACAGGGTGGCATCTGGGGCCTCTCTCTGCTCAACCCTGTGGATTTGATTTCACGTAAAACTTTAAAATGCTTCATTTCTTTCCTTGAAGTGCTGAAATCTGAAAGCTGGGAGACTAACTTTGGCTTTACAAAGCGTGTAATCACCCTTCCAGATGACAGTAGCATTAAAACGACAACAAACCTTCTGGCTGCTGCCTTCACAGTCGACCAAAAATACCTGTTGTCCTTCCAAAACAACGCAAACCCAAATGCAGGTGCTGGTATAAAAGCCAGAGGCCACACGTGCGCCTGAGGAATGTGGTGCAACCGGAGCCCAGCTGCTCAGCATCCGTCCGTCTGTCCTTCCTGCGTGCCCTCGCCCCACCAGTCATCGTGGAAATTGCACAAGCACGCTGCACTGACTCCTGTTTACTGCGCCGTAACGCACACCTACTGCACCTCCGACCTTTGGTACAACCAAAAATAACTCGGCCCAGAATCACAAAGCTCGGCAGACACACAGGGAGAGCCGTGGAAATTTGGCAATTCTTGTTTTCAAAGCTGGACTAATGGGACTCTGGCTAAACGTGACTACCCAAATGATGCCCGTCACATTAGTGAAAAGTTGAATGATCTGTCAAGAATCTGGGACTAAATGAAGTTCTGGCTGGTGAAGGAAGATAGAAATTTTTGTGAAAGCCTGCAAAAATTACAGCTCACCACGCACTTCAGCAACTATGTCAAACAGCTCCTACAAACTTCTTTAGCAGGTCTCTCCTAAGCAGACATTTCCATTTCTTTATATAGCCCCATTTTTAATTGCATTGCATCATGTAACTAATTTTTCTTTATATATCCACAGCCTTTCAATTTGGCAAAGAAACAAAGCTTTGGATGAACTATTACAGAAAATCCCATAAAATGTAAACAGAGAGAAGGGGAGAACTCAACATCTAAAATTATCCATTAAATGTTTCTTTTTCCTCCAGTCTTATCACATTAACCTGAGATTTTCTATGGTTACCGGGCTTATTTCCACACGTACATAATTAGAGAGGAAAAAAAAAAAAAACAGAAAGAAGGACTTCCTAATCTATAGGAATTGATTAGTGCTGCAGGAGCTGAGGATAGCAACAGGTAAGTCCACTACTGTGTCCAATTCACTATAATAAAACTCCATTGCTGCAAAAAGCCACTAATCATAAACCACAACTCAGAGAAAGCAGACGGGCTTAGATGTCACAATTATATTGTCTTTGGCTTTTGTTACCTGCAGACATCACATAAAGCAAAGCAATTCAATTCTTTGGAAAAATACTTGGAAAAACGCTTGGAAAATATACTCTGAGAATTTATGCCTATGACACGCTGGAGTAAACTCCTGGGAGGAAAAAGAGTGTCTAAGCTGAAATTAACATCAAGATGCTTTTGAACATACAACACATTACTAATGAAAAGAAGAATGTCAGTGATTATTTTCCTGCAGGATTTCCGGACTACTCATCTTTAATTGTAGCTGGATTTCAATAATTAATCTGAACAGCTCCTCAATCTCTTCCCCTCACAGATGCAAGGTGTAACTCTTGTTACACATGCGAACAATCATACCGTAGCTTTTAGAACAATTAGCACATTAAATAGTCCAATGAAAAGAAATCCGAAAATTCTTGCTGTTAGAAAATTAAAATATTTATCTTCTTATGAGGAAAAATCAGAAGAAAATTCTAAGAGTAAAACATCACTGGATACAATGGGTAACACTCTCTTTGCTTCTCCCAAGAGAGAGGTAACAACGCTTTCCTCCAGCCTGTAACACTTCAAAAAGACAAATGTGAGGCAGAAGTGTCCCTACGCATCCCGCAGCTGAATTTCTCACGCCGCGCTTACAACCAGCTCAGAAAAGCCCTTGTCGTGACCCCGTCAGCCTCATCCACGTCCGACCACAACGCTGATCTAAAATTAACCCAGGTACTACTAGAAGGCATAAAGTAACCAAATAAATAACGGTGACAGTCAACACAACCTGAACTCTAGCATGTTTACTGCACCTGTCCCTGCATGACTTTGCCACGGTGCGTGGTCACAGTTTGAAAGGTCGCTCCCTCTCCGTGCTCACATCGCAGGAAATTCATTGAAACCCCTCGCTGCTTACGGAGAGGAAACAACAAAAACTGACCTCTGAGATGACGGGCTATTTCTCTCTCACTTTCGTATAAGTCATTCAAACTATTAATTATACAACACAGATAAAACATTTCGAGCACAGTTTTAAACTATCAGTAATTCCATTATCTTTGAAAGAACAAGAAATCCGAGCTTTATGAAGCTTCGTCCCTACGCTGAACTTTCCCGCTGCAATCAATCTTGCTTATGCTGTTCATGTTTTGTTACGTTATTCCATTAAATCACGAATATGAAGTTGCTACACGGTGACTCTGTTTTCAATGAACCGCGCTACTGCTTGGGAGTTCTGAGCAGCAGGAGATACAAAGCCTGGGGAAACGCAGCGCACGGGGAGGCTCCCCAGAACGGAGGCTGTAGAACAGGAGAGAGGATTGCACTCTTGCCCCACAGATAGCAACCACAATGTCCAGACCAGGAGGAAAAAAGAGACGAGAAAAACAACAAAAAGAGAGAGACTCTTCCTGCAGTCAAGAAATGCAGCTTAAACATACAGAACGTTTTCAATCCAAAGATGAATGGGACAGTTAAAGCATCTTAGGAGGATGCAGTGAAAGCAGTCAGACACAAGAGCAGACCTTGCCTCACGTGAGAAGATACAAGGAAGATAAGAGATTTTTTTAAAACAAGCTGTTGCCTCTAGTACTTTGGCTAGGACTGCTTCTTTACGGTTTCATTTTTCCAATGGGCAGAGAAACTTCTTACGCCTTGGTTAATACAGGATGACAGTGGTTCCGCCATAATGAGTGCTGCAGTTGGATTTCTATAATTAACCCTGATGTTTAGCCAAAATCTTAAGGCTGCAGAAAGGGCAGGGAAAAATACTTTGTTTATGTTCCAAATTCCAAAAACAAATTTTTCATGGAAACTGCAGATAACCCTGAGCAGTCTCACACAAACACAAGTTTTACATCTATTTTCAAAAGGCTAAAATACAGTTTGTGGTTCTATGACACAGCCTTTCATGCAAAAAAAAAAAAGAAAACCCATCAAGTGGCAGACTAAGGCCTCAATTTTGCAGGCTGACACCTTACGCCCACTCCCATCAACTCTAATGGAACTTAGCGAGGCTTAAGGGTCCCCTCATACAGATACAGATCTAGACATGAGTAGACTTTCTATATTTGGGTTACGCCTGAAAAGGTCAAATTTGCTTAAACGTTAAGACTCGCACATCGTTGTCCAATCACGCAGATTCAGTTGTGCAAACACTCACAGAAATAGTTTATGGCAGGAAAACACCATCCTGCCATAAAAAGTTGCCTGGATCTGTTGCAGAGAACCAAGGTAGGAAGAAAGACACTGCTGCTTCCCTGGTTATTCTTATATTTGGCAGACAGATGCGAAGAGTGTTTGGTGTGAGGACCCTTCCACACAACACACTGCTTACCGCCCTCCCAAAATAGTTCAAGGAATCACTCTCAGCAGCTGTTAATGAAGCTACAAACCAAGGACCATAAACACAGCCAAAAATTAGAGCTATTCTTGAGACAGCACTATGACACAGACTTTTTAAGAATCTGGGATGGACATGCTGGAAATGACAGCTTGCCTCACAGTCAAAAATGAGCTAGAGAGGGGTGATCGGCATCTGAACTACATAAAGAGAGTATTTGCTTATCGACCCAACACTCATTCAGCAGCCCTCCTGCAGAGCCAACTCTTTGCAAAAGGGAGCAGGAAGGCGTGTGATTGACTCAAGGGGAATATTTCTGTATTCTAAAAAGGGCCCACAATTAGGACTATTTACATGGACAGGAAAAAGAAAAAAAAGTGCTGTTGTCTTGCATACTTTCCCGATTTTGGTTAACGATTTAGGAAACTACTGGTTTAACGCATGCTGCTGAAAACAGAGATGCATTCCAAGTGTCCCACCATGCCACATTGTTTTTGCCCTTAACTGTCCAGAGCTGTCTCCAGTTTGCGGGTTACACCCATACAGACCTGGCCAAGCGACAGTCGGGGCCCAGCACCACCCGAACTCTTTATTAATTATTATTACCATTATTATTTTAAGCTGCTCCTCGGGCCCCCCTTGCCGGGGTGGCCCCGCCAGCCCTGCGGCGAGCCCCTCACGCTCCCCGTTCAACCCAGCGGGCCGCCCCCGCCC
>VXAA01004513.1:667663-690211 GCA_013399115.1 Anseranas semipalmata | reverse complement strand
GGAGCGGGGGAGGGGCAGCCCGACGGCCCCCGCACCTCCCGTGGGGGCGGCGGGGCAGGGCCGAGGCCCCCTCCCCGTGCCCTCCGGTACCTCTCCGAGTCGCGGCCGTCGAAGAAGACGAAGTCGCCGCCCCGGACGCACTTAGCGCAGGTGAGGCGGCGGCGCGTGGTGTTGCAGAGCGGGCACCGCTCCACCGCCACGTACAGACCCTCGGCGTCCTCCTCGGCGCCCCGCAGCGCCGCCGGCCCGGCCCCGGCCCCAGCCCCAGCCCCGGCGCCGCCACCGGGCTGCGGCCGGCAGCCGCTGGGAGACGCCATGATGGGCTCCCCGCGCCGCCGGTCACGTGGGACTTTGTTGTGGGGCCGGGGCATTGTGGGAAGCGGGCGCTGAGGCGGCGCGGGGAGGCCCCGGCCTGAGGGAAGCCCTGAGGGGGTGCGTGGGGGTCCCCCCCAGCAGGGCGCAGTTAAAGCCTTAAAACAAACACACGTTCTGAATAGCCGCCCCAGGGGTATAGGCCCTGCCCCACGGCAGGTTACACAGCCAGCCCTGCTCCAGCAGGCCTAGGAAGGAAATGGGGCAAGAGTTGTGAAAAAGCTGAAGTAAAAGGTGTAGGTCAGCATCGACTGTAGATCTGTCGTGGCACTTACAGTCTGTGTTTTGCTCCCTGGGCTGAGCAATGCACACATGCACCTCACACCCTCACTGCTGGTCTGTACCCCAGCAGAAGCAGCCTTTGTGCTATAGCTAACAACAAGAGGAAGTGTAGTTAGGTAATACTTACATTAAAAAGAAAATGTTTAAAACAGGTTACAACTATTGATACACATCCTTAAGCGTGACAGGCCAGCAGGTTTCCTCACCCCAGTCCCAAATTGGAACCACATATCAAGATTAAGATGGTGTAATCAGCCAGTATCCTGAACCAGAGAGCCAGTCCTCTGTGGCAGGACAGTGAGAGACACCGGGCAATTCAAGGAAAGAGTCCACATAAGTCAGAACTTAAAGCAACACCATCACTCCAAAAAACAATGCCCCAGTTTAAAAATAAAAAACCCAGCCCATCTTGTGTCTCCTTCCTAGCGTATTTAAGTGCTATAAAATACTAGCGTGAACAGCATTGCATGGGAAGAGCCAAGATACTTGTTTTTAAGACAAGTTACCGTAGCAAAAATGACTTCAAGTTATCAGTAGCTCTGAAAAAGCACAGAGACCATTTCTTATCTTTAAAAGCTTTATCCACAGTTTTAAAGAGCATTGACTTTACTGGTGAAATTATGCAGCTAGCTCTTGATGAAAAAGCAGTTTTATTTCTTGAGAAAGGCTCATCTTAGATAAGCTTTCTCCTGGCACCCCAATAAGAACAGGTTGCTTTTCACTTGCAAGGATTCTGGTAACTCAAGCTTATCAGCTTTTACAGCTACAGTGCAAATAAAAGTTCAGCCCATAGCTGTGGAAAGTCTACAGTGTTAGAAAACAAACAGAAAAGTAAGCCTCTGTTTAGAATAGATTTGAGTGTGGAAATCCAGTTTGATTGTGACAAAGAAGCTGATAACATAGTTAAGACCAGTTTATCATAAGGAAGTACATGAAGTTTTTCAAGCTTTCTTTCCAGAGGAGCAAATGGACAGTTATAAAAGCACTTGCGAGACATTACAGACAAGTTGAAGTCACATCCTCACCAAATCAGAAGTAAACTGGTGACAGCAAAACTAAACCTGTAAGACCATGACACCCTGTTCTGTATTAAGCCATTGCCCATATTGTGGATGTCTATTGAGGAGCGCAGGCAGCTTTTAGCTCGGGTTACAACTTAAGTCATCAAATAGCAGCCTCTAGTGGCTCAGGGAGCTTTCTGACACATCTATCCCGTCTTCAGCAGGAAACAAGGGGAGGATACAAGACAAAGCTCAGCAGCACCAAAGCCCTGTTCTGGAATAAAAACTTTGTGTCTGGGGAATCATAGAAAGTACCAGAACAGTCAAAGGATCATCTTTACACTGTTCCTAGTCATGTTACACCTTTAGCAAAGGAAGCCTTCAGTTCCCTTGGAGCTAAAACACAAAAGGAAATTACCAAATGCTTTCATGTACTGCCATTGCCTGAACGCTGGTTGAATAACCGAGATAATTAAGCCTTGAGCATCCAAGACTTTGTATTTTCCTCAAGTCCATTTTAAAGGTAGTTCCTAATTAACTCGTCTGCTTTTTGAGCCAAGCAATCCTCCCACCTTCTGAGAAGACTTCAGTAATGCACATGGGTTCCATTTTGTTAACTCCTGTGTCATGACGAATTGGAGAATTGCTTAGTTCCACCCCCCAGCCCCCATTCCCCTTTCTGGATATGTTCCAGTACTGTCAGGGTCCTTGAATGTCTTTCTCTGTAAAGAGTACCAACACCATTACACAACAGGTTGTCCAACCTGTGGGATCAGAGGGAGTTAGTAGATGTCATCTGCATTCACTGTCTTCAAAACATTAAAATCAAGTCATGCTGGACTTTGTAAGCTGTATTAAAGACAAATATATTTTGAGTTTGAACATGAAAGTACTACATTGCAGGAGTTAGGTTTCAGTACTTAAAGCTGAGGATTTTGATGAAGCTAGTTTGAAATGCATTGTTGATTCACCTGTTCAACAAGGAAAAGACACAAGGTTTCTATTACAAAATACATAAGTGCAACCTTAATATGCATTCTATTAAAAGTACATTTGTTTGGCAAATTTCTCAGCTTGACAGAAATTGTCAGAACTCACGTGGATTACAGACAGCAAATCTGCAAGCAAAAAAACATTTCACAAACTATAGCAAGGCATCAGCATTCATAGCATTCACAATAGCATCATTTGCTTAATAATCCACAACTGTATAATTGGGTCCAGGAATACCCTTGGCTTCTGTTCCATGCCTTGTAATACAAACCCGTACATTATTCCTAGTTACTTTATGGGCTGTGTTATGATGCTTTCTTGAAACCTTTCAGAATGGGATAGATGTTCTCAAATGCCTCATAGATTTCGGAACGCTCTTTTGCTCCTGTAAAGACATTCAAGAAAATAAAACCAACAAGAATTAACGGAGTATTGAGAATAACTGAATGCACCTCAAACCTAATGAGGAGATTACAAACCATGATGAAATACAGGAGTTTAAAAGCAAGTTTAAGAAGTTTTGTCAAATATTAGTTTAAGGCAAAATTTCTATCATGTTACTTCTGGCACATCACAAAGATGAATTTCTAGCTTGCCTTGCTTTAAGACTAGAGTTGTTTTAAGCTGTAGCACCAAAACAGCAGTTGGTTCCTCCTGACAGGTGCCAAACTTTGGCTTTGAAATAAAGCCACTCAGAAGAATCATAGTTTTATCTGCTTAACCCTAATAGCTCTGCCTCTTGATAAGTGGAAAGATGGAAACAAGAAATGAAGGGCATTTATCCCAATCATAATTTATCTCATTCATCCACAGTTTGATAACTCCTCTCCTCCAGTTCCAAGAAGCTTGAAGCTTTGTTAGGTCACCTGTGATTTCTAAGCCAACCTTATCTACATTACAGCAAGCAAATCTTTAATACCAGTGTTATACGCCCACTGTACTGCAGCAGGGAGGAACAGTCCTTGCCAGCGACACTACTCTACCACACTAGTGTAACAGATTAACTACAAGCAAACTGCATTTAAACAAACAGTTGGGCTAAGTGGCACTCGGGACAGATGTGTAAACTCTTCCCCTTCCATGAGCATAGGACATGGTTGGACATGACTAATTCGTCTGAGTTACCACAAGAACCTTTCTGGTTTAGGGAAAAAACTCAGCTCAACAAATTCAGTTTTGTCGTTACAGTTAGGCCTAGTGTTCACAGGGAAGGACTAGCCTTAGTCCTTCTGGGCATGCTTTGCTCTCTAGGGTGTTAGTGTATCCCAAAACATGTTCTGCAAGCATCAGTGAAGGGGAACTGACCAGTATGATTACACTGGACCCAAAAAGGGGGGGAGTGCATTAGAGGGGGAAGCATTCAAACTTCATCCTGAGTGCTCTACAGTTCAATTAAGTGAGTTCATTCATGGTCTGTGCTTGTGAGAATCTCTGACTAAGGCAGATGCTTCCTTTGCCATTCACATACCTCAAAGCTCTGATGTGAACATACATGCAGTGTTCAGTTCCTCTGGGAACAGCAAGTACCCATTTACCTTTTAGTATAGCTGTGTTAAGGTATTTTCATGAGCTCTACAAAAGAATGTGTTGGAAACATGCACTCAAATTTAGCTTTTTTTTTGCCATGGGATCCAAGGTACAGATATCTGCTGAGCACACTTACTTGCAAGGCTTTTGCTCATGAGTTTGCCAAACTGTCTGGAACAGGCTCTTACATCTCCACCCTTTCCTCTAATAATCCTTAGTACATGTTGTCAGTGAAGTGTTTTAAGAAGTTTGCTTCCTGTCCAATTTTAAATTGGTTATTATGATATTCATATTTAAGCAACTGCAAGTAGTTCCTGGCATGTCAGCCTCCTGTTGGGATTCAGTACACTGACACAAGGCATTATGCTTTGAATAAAATAAAGATACTCAAGTTTAATGACATGGAAAGCTGAGACACTATATGAAGCAATATGAGGTTCTGGTGCAACAATACCTATATTGTTATCTGCAGAAAACACAGATAAGCAGCAGTAGGCATGAAAAAGATTGCTAAGTGGCTTTACTGCTGCAAGATATCAGTTTAGTAATGCTCAATTTAAACACTTCCTCAGAAGATGTGGTAGCACTTGGTTACAGATAATACAGCAAGAGACCACTTACCAGTCAGTACAACTTTTCCAGACACAAAGATAAGCAACACTATTCTTGGTTTGACCATCCTATAAATAAGGCCAGGAAATAGTTCAGGTTCATAGCTGTTTCAAAGCAAACAGGTAAGATTAGTAAAATGCAAATACTGTTTCAGTGTTGTATGCATGAAGTACTCTAACTACACTAACAGAGTAATTCAACCTACAGATTTTAGCTAGCTAACCAAAGAAAGGCAGGTCAGGGTCTAGATGTCTTGAAGAGAAACCTGGTAAGCCAACTAGAGCTGGTAGGAGTTTCTCTGTGGTTACTTTTAAAGACTTCTGAGCCACTTCTGAATCTGATTTTCCATAGATTCAAGTAGCTTAAGATCTGCTTCAATTAAACCCGAATTGTTTAAATCAGTCTTTTTCCCCCTATTGACATGGTCTGCAGTGAAGAAAGATACTCCCCAAGCTTTGCCATTGCACTTGGCAATAATATGAGACTGGTAAAATTCTGATCACCAGCACTACTCAAATTAAACAAAATTTTCTGGTGTACATTTCTCTCTACACAGCTGATATGCAGCAACACAGGATTGTCAAACAACAATATTCATGGACAAAGAAAGCTTTTACAAAATAGGTTCTCTTCATTAACCAAAGAAGCCGTTAGCTTCTTGTAATTTTTCAGCCCTTCATCTTAACCTGCTCTAGCATACATCCCATTTACCCCAAATGGATCAAACACGCGTGGTATGCTGTTACAAGGTTTCCAAGCTGCTGCTAATAGCATCCCTGCAGGGAGACAGGGAGGGAAGTTCAGCAGAGCCCGTCACTGCTGCATTGTGCCAGTTTCAGGCGCTGGAAGCTTTACTGCCAGCTGCTGTACGTCACCGTACCAATTAAGCAGAGGGTCACTTTGGCCTGTGCCCCACTCAGAACAGGAGTTACTGCAAAAAATAAGCCCTGCTATCCACCTTGTTACACATCACCTACAGCCACTTCTTGCCAACTGAACCAGTTCTGGTGAGCAAAAGATATGCTTGATATTCAGTACCCAGTGAATTATTACATTATTTTGCCAGGCTTGTACAACTTCAGAATGTGAGTCTCTTTACAGCTTACAAAGACAATGCTCTAAGCTACGTTGGGCCATACCTCTCCTTCCCACGTACCTGCTGAACTGCTGGTGAGTGAGAACCAACCCTTCCAGCCGGATGGGGAACCTCACGTCACAGCTCCCAACCATGTTCTGGATCTTGAAGTCCAGAAACTTGGCAGGGAACCCCAGCTTCTGCACCACACGTGCATACTTCCTCGCTGCGAGCCGTGACTGCTCTTCACTGAAGGAAGAGCAGAAGGGGGAAGCAGCTTTGTTGAGTGCTTTCTTCTGCTCTGAAGCTGGAATTTGGGTTATAGCCACCACCATACTAATCTGTACTCCAGAAAGAGATACGCTACTGCTCCAAATAGTAAGCTTCTACCCCCAAAAGCACTTCAGTGAGCTAAAAGGAATAACACACTTTGGTATTCATTTTCCTGTGGTTTAATTGAGCACACTGGAACACGCTATATCACCCAGAGGTTCCCCTGCCAAGAGATGTCTTACAGCAGTGTCTCATCCCTTAAATTAAAGCTGATCCAGGAGGGAGACTGCAGATGTCAGTGCAATCATCTAGCTAGGTGGGGGATGGAGAAGAGGTCTCCTAAGCTATAAGTTAAGACCCTAACCTGTCAATGAGATGATGCATTAAGAAACAAATCAGGGCAGCTGCTGAACTTGAGGACAAGACCTTCAGAGCACAGAAATCATCTTTGCTTTTCTCCAGTTCCCATTTTCTCTAGAGGCAGATGCGTTGACTAGTGAAGACAGACACCAAAGAGAGACTTGACAGACACAAGTTATGTCCCAAGTCACTTTAAAGTCTGTGAGAAATGCAAATAACCCCTTAACAACTCCTGGGCATTTTAGCAGCTTTTTTGCTAATGTCTGCTCAGCTCAATCTATATTCAGGGACAGAAGCATGCAGTTCAGTAATTAATAAACTCCTGTCATGAAGAAAGCTAGACATGTTCAGGACGGGTGCTTTATTTTTCTTGCAGTTAATAGCAAGCCTTTTCCTAGGTAATTTAAACAAAGCTTTCAGTCACAATACAGGTATAGCTGTATGACCTTAGATGAGAGAAAAGCAAAAAAAAAAAAAAAAAAAAGATACCTCTTTGCTCCTGTGCAGACCATTTTTCCTGAACTGAAGATAAGGGCTGTTGTTCGTGGTTCCCTGATTCTCATGATCACTGCAGCAAACCTCTACAAAGAGAAAGGAAAACCTCAGTCAAGCAGAGATATTTAGCTGGTACCATATGTCTTCATTCTTTCACAAATCATCACTTCCACAAAGCTCAGCACAATGTGCATTTAGTTCTGCAAAAAAGTGTTTATTTACCACCCTGAAATACATCTCTACATTTTTTTTTTCCACTAGGACCTGTGAGTTTAAGACAGCCATCGTGGGACCACTGTTTGTTCTCTTACATTTCGTTGAGCAGTTTGGAGTCATTTACAGAACCCCCCACCTATTCCCAGTAAATTTCTACAGCATAGTTCACTTACTAGAAGTATCATGCAATACCAGCCTGACTCCAATAATTCTCTTTCCTTTAGCCAAGATATTTTGGGCAGATCTTTCCTCCCTCAGTGAGGGCTGCTTGAGCCATCTCAGCTGGAGGTAACTGGTAGGAGAGCTCACCTCCTTTCTTAAACAGCTTGGCAACATCTCATTGCAAGGGCTTTATTAAGAAAATTAATCACCTTTTGGTCCTCTGTATTTCTTTTACTTTAACAGACCCAAGTTGCAGAATTTATTATGACTTTCCCCTAAGGGTCAAGACATAGAAAAGGGACAAAGCTCAGGGTGAATGTCGGTATGTTAGAGTCCAGCAGCACTGAGAGCAGGGAGTGGGAATAAAGCTTAGCCCTCAAGATTTACCTTTGGGTTATACTCTGCATTTCTGGCATGCAGAGCTATGTTCTTCAGATCTAGTTTACAAGCCAAGTTTACAGTTGACACTATATTCCTGAGGAATGAGAAAGGAATTTTCTTATTGCAAAAGCAAGGCATTACAGAGCAAAACCCCAACATTAGCAAACGCAAAGTCACAGCCCAACCAATAGTTGCCATCAGCTAGTTTCCTGCCTTCCTCTTTCCCACTCTAGCACTAAGCTACTTTTGGCAAAACTTAAGGTAATTCAATACCAAAATTGGTTTCTCACAGGAGGAAATAACAAGGTACAAAATTATTAGTCCCTGCATACTGACTTGGTGTGTCTTCCAATAACTACATCACTGAAGTTTTTTTTTTTTTACTGCTTTGAATTGCACCATTAACAAGCATTTACAGAGTTACTACAGCATTTGTAAGGGTATGTTAGTCTCTAAAGGTGTAAATTACTCTGTACTTGCTCTAGCCTAGACAGGATTGGACCTTTTTAACAAGGCCAGGATTTCTCACTTCTTCTCATGTCCCTTTCCTTTGCTCAGTTCAGACTTTCTTCTCTCAGAAGAAGAGACAGATCTTTAAACCCTTGGAATCTATTGTCATCCTTAACATTCTCCTTGCTGGAAGGAGACTTTTTTTTTTTTAAAGTGTTTTCTGTCTTTTTGTCCTGCAGACTATGGTAACTAGCAATACATACTGTACAGTAAATCATTTCTACCAAATACTTCTCCCATGGAGGGACTATATCCTGTCTCCCAGGAGAAAATCTTACCCCTTAAAAGCCAGAGGCATTTCAGATGCTTACTCAATCAGCACATTTAATCAAGTCCACTCTCCCCTGTTTTGCTAAGCTGTATTGTTCCATGCCATTTCCATTTCTGTATTGCACTGATCAGCACAATATCTGTTTGCCTTCCAATACTGTCTGTTCATTTGCTCCACCTCTCAAAGAAAAATAACTGTACCCACCCCTTGCCCCCTCCCTAGTTTTTTGGGTGGGCTTATTTAAGACCAAACCATGCTTGCTACATTCTCTAGTAAGCGAGAAGTCAGAGCAGTACCTTGCACCCCAAGCAAAACACAGCTAATTTTCAATGAGATTAATCTTTAGTGAAGATTGTACTGTTCCTGTTACTTATATATGCTGCATAAACTCACTGTAACTGAGGAACTATGCCAGAGCTTTCTGAAGCAGGTGTCACTGGGGTCATAGGAGTCATTGGTGTCAGAGGGGGGCACACACTGGACTCTTCATGGGATGGCTGAGTTGCATCTGGATATGACAAGCTGCTTTCATCCATGAAGATACCACTGTCCTCATTTCTTGATACTGACCCATCAAGCTCTTCTGGCATTTCATGACCACCTTCAGATGGATTTTGTTCTTTGTTATCTTGAGTAATATCTGGAAGAAAGCTGAGGTCCACAGAGGAGAAATCTGCAGGAAGCTCTTTGGACTGATTAAATTGAGAACTGAACGATACATCTTCAGTTGTTTGAATTGGAAGGTCCACATCGTATGGGCTCATGGGAGTAAACAGCTGAGGACTAGCCGAGAGGTCATCCTTGAATTGAGAAAAAGCGTCACTGAGAATCTTGTATTAAAACATTTACTTCAACTGGGAGACTACATTAAGGTATGTTTTCTATTCAATAAAGAAGTTTCAATCATTTTCCCCGTAAGTATTATAGCAAAGAATAGTCTAAAGATCTGAAAGGATGTCATTTGCTTGTCTGTCAGCATATAAAAACAGATAACTTTTTCCCCAAGTGATTTTGTAATGTAGACGCACATTTTCCCACCGCACTTCAAAGGCGGTCTAGAATACTCCAGTAATGCCACAAATTGAGAAATCCTACATACCTTCAGCAGTAACTGAAGAACAATGTTGGCACTTTGCCCTTCACAGCCTTTGTCGTGCCTCAGTTATGTATGTAACCAACATAATTGCTCATGAGTTTTTCCAAGGAAGACAGCTGGCATTTTCTGGCTGGCTTTCGCTCTCATTCGGGATATTGCTGTTTCCTCTCGCTGCTACCAGGGGACAGTGTCAGCGTTGCATTAGATTTGTGCAATAGAGGGCAGCAGTTCACAGACTCATGAGCAAATTAAGCATTCAGCTGCGGGAGGTTACCAGACTAATTCAAGCGAGACACAGTCAAAGCCAGCATCCTTTCCCAGATCAAGCGATTAAGGCATGCAACATATCTGCAAGCAAGTTGTTGCATGCTAATGCCCTCCTTTATCAGCATCATTTAAAAAAGAATTAAGTGTTTAAAAGGCATTGTGATATTGAGAAGGCAAGAGCTGAGGAATTTATTCCCTCATTCATGAGGGCGCATGCCTCCAGTTAGTGGAAAGCTTCCTGCAAGAAGGTGATTTCTGCTGCTACCCACAGCAGGTGACAGCTTGGACTAGATGATCCATACAAGAGGTTTTGTGTTCATTTGGGCAATTTTAGCACTGAGGACTTAAACTGAAGCGCAAATCAGAACAGGGAACTGCACACAAGACAGAGGCCCTCAAGTTGGCAGGAACTGCCTTAGCTCCGGAGGGAGCAGGGTTTCCAGATCAATGCTTTTCAGCCCTGAGCTAGTGCTGCTCTATGCACTGTGCTAATCAGCTCACTTAGCAACACAGCCACATGTGCTCCGCACACGAGGAGGTCCCTGCACCTACTTACTCTGCTGTACATCTGCCTGGAGAAAGCACTTGCAGCTTGGAAAACTCTTATGACAAATAGTTGCAGAGAACCCTTAGTGTAAATGCAGATACAAGCAGGTCTAGCTCTAAAGTATGAATACCTGTGTTCAAAACTGTTCCTAAAGCTGGCTTCTAGATGCAGAGCACCATATGAGATCATCTGGGGCAAAGTGCTACTGAATGAAACCTCAGCTCTTTGGAAAACAGGAGCCAAGAATCAGCAAGTCTGATGCACATCTTAAGCCACCCAAGTCAGATACAAGTGTATTTTAAGACAGTAAATGGTCACTTACAAATAGCAATATATTATGGAATAAGTATTTTAAATTTTAGCTATTTTTTGTTAGTAACATGGGAAGCAAAGCACAGCCTCCATAAGACCTCCAATAGACCAAGACCTAGCCGTATGGGACTCAACTAGGAAAGTTTTCTACCAACCATGATGCACAGAAGATGGTACAAAAAAAGCCTTGTCACTGCAAGCCTGCAGGACTATTCACACATCATACTAGGGGGCATAACAAAAACATGAGAAATAACGGTCAAAAACCAGTTGCAAAGCAAACAGTTTGTGGCATTGCTTAAAGAAAGAAGCTGATGGATGAGTGGTATGAAAGACTGGAAGCATTAGACCACTGAAAAACAGACCAAAAAAGTAACAAGTGAACTGTTTAAAGTAGATAGAAACAGAAAGCAAATCTTCATTTCTCAGTACAGCTGCATGGAAACCTGGTAAGAAAAAGCCCTTATAGGGTTAAGTGCTGGGGAAGATTGCCCTCTTGTTAGACAGATGCTCAGAGGCTGTGAGAGGGGGGCACAAGACCATGTTTATCTTGGGCTGGCTGCCAAGGGTTATTACTAGAGACTCAGGGTTAATTAACTTTACTGAAGGCCCCATCAGCTGCATAGCTTTGGACACTTCCCAGCAGCTCCAGAAAGGAGATTTTACACATAGATCCTGTCTGAGATCACCAAGTTTGAGGGGGAAACAACCATTTTATTTCCACTGCAGTAGTCCATGCAACCCAGGTATGCATAAATCAAATCCAGCTGCTTTTAGAAGCTGACATGGCTTTTTTTTTTTTTTTTAAAGGGCACCCCATTCATCTGCTACTATTAAGTACCCCAACAAGTCTGAAATAGAGAATTCAGTTGCATTTGTAAAACCCTGGCTATACTTCACCTTGTTGTACACCTTATGAGGCCATGTTCAGAGGCTTTGCTGACTGCCACTAGGAGGTCTCTGGATTTAAGCAGCCTGGGTTACACCTACTTCTTGGGTTGAAAAATAGTTTAAAACAGGATGCAGCAACTCAGTGAAAAGGAAAAGCACATGCAACTGAAGAAGTTGTGTTCCTCAGGTGAGCACAAGGCTCAGCTGTGGAGTCCAGCCCTCTCCCAGGCTCCCACCCTGTTACCTCTGCAACCATCTGCAGCAGCCCCCTCCACCAGGAAGCCACCTGGGACCAGGAGGGCCATTTTAACTAGATTCAAAAAAAAGATTTTTGCAAACATTTGCCAGCCAGCACAAAGAGATCTGAGCCTCCAGCGCACTCGGTGCCAACACCTCCCTGCACGCAGGCTGGTCCTTGCAAGCAGCACTCCACAGCAAGAACTTATGTGCAGCAGCATTCATTTTGCAGCAGATAAGAACAACCTCCTCCAAGGGAGAGCTGGCCCCGGGCTCCTCCACGCTGCCGGCAGCTCTGGGCCATTGTGACACTACATAAGGCTGGACAGGGCCTTGCAGCACTGAAAATTCCTTTATCACCACCAGAAGCAAGCATAGAATCACAGAATGGTTTGGGTTGGAAGGGACCTTAAAGCCATGGGCAGGGCCCCCTCCCAGCAGCCCAGGCTGCCCAAAGCCCCATCCAGCCTGGCCTTGGGCACTGCCAGGGATGGGGCACCCACAGCTTCTCTGGGCAGCCTGGGCCAGGGCCTCACTGCCCTCTGAGTGAAGAATTTCTTCCTTATAGCTAACCTAAACCTACCCTCTTTTAGTTTAAAACCATTACTTCTTGTCCTATCACAGCACCCCCTGACAAGGAGTCCCTCCCCAGCTCCCCTGCAGCCCCCTTCAGGCACTGGCAGGCCGCTGTAAGGTCTCCCCGGAGCCTTCTCTTCTCCAGGCTGCACAGCCCCAGCTCCCTCAGCCTGTCTCCACAGCAGAGGTGCTCCAGCCTCTGAGCATCCTCGTGGCTCTCCTGCAGACCCACTCCGCCAGGTCCATGTCCTTCTCCTAAATAAGTCACATCAGGGTAGGAGGCATGAGGAACCTCAGAGAAAGGATAAATCCACCCCGACATTAGGAAGCGAAAGGGGAGGGCCGGGCCGCCACATTGTACTTGAGAGTCGGGCGGAAACCAGCGTTCAGCGCGGCGTTGGTGGTATAGTGGTGAGCATAGCTGCCTTCCAAGCAGTTGACCCGGGTTCGATTCCCGGCCAACGCAGCTCTCACTTTTATTTCATTTTATTTTATTTTTTTGTCCCTCCCCCCATCCCCTCAGCCCGCCCCGGTACCTGCCCGGCGCAGTGCTCCAGGTACCGCTCCAGCGGCGACGCGCCTTCCATGGGCGCAGGCCCCCCCAGCTGCCCCCGGCCCCGGCTTTAAGCCAGGGGGGCGGCGGCAGCGCGGGCAGGTGCGGCTCGTTGGGGGGCCGGGCCCGGCACAGCCGCTCCGACACACGCGGGTCCTGATCCCCTCACTGAGGGCACAAACAGCCCCTGGGGAGGGGTGTGTTTCACCCTGGAGGGGTGCTGGAGAAGTTGGGGCTCTGTCTTGTGCTTGCCATCAGCCTACGAGCACAGCCTGGGCCTGAGCTCCGCTCCGCAGGGCTGCTGAAAAGCAGGGAGCTGCCCCTTAGGCCTTGCAAAGATAAAGCCTCACCTCTAGCTTGCAGTGAGCAAGTGCAACAGGCCCTTAATTTCTCCCACCTGCCTCATCAAGTGCGACAAGCCACAGCTGGTCCTGCGACAGGAGCTGGCTCCCCTCTGACTGGGAGGGCAGCCCCAAATCACAAACCTCAGGCTCAGGGCGTCGCAATGAAATGGCCCATCCTCAGCTGGGCCGGTGCTGCTGACGCTTTCGGAAGGTTAAGGAAGAGCCCAGGTGTGCCGCGGCTCCAGCACCCCTGAGCGATGCCGCGGGAGTCGTGCTGCCGACGCAGCTCGGCTTGGGCGCTTCGTGGTGTGATGCCAGTGCTGGCTGCCTGGCTTCTTCCTTCTGTCCCCGATCCACAAAGCAGAGCGTACGTGGCTGGCGAGCATCCTTCCCTCCTCAGCACGGCCCGCTGGGCTGATTTCATGGTGTTTTGGGGCTCACCTTGCCCTGATGCCAAAATCCCCCTGGCCCCAGAGAAAGTCAGCCTGAGGCAGGGTGATGTACATTACACAGCCCATCCCGCAGCAGCCAGGAGACAAAGCAAGGAGAGGACTCTCCAAGAGGTTGCACCGGAGTTAGAGAGGCTGGTGGAGCTGGCTCAGACCACTTCATCACGGTTAGAACTAAAACGTCCCCTTTAGGGATGACCAGTGGTTGGGGCAGTTGCAGACAGCTCCACAGGACAGTGTTTGGTGCTCCCCCAGTGCGTGAACACAATTGCTGTGCTTAAATTAGGAAATGAGTATTGTGGTGGCCGTGGTGTTCCCTGGTGGCATTGCAGACGTAGTACTAATTCTCTAATCAGTCTAATTAATCCTTTGATGCACGGCCAATATCGGCAGCGTATAAGCAACTGCAGAAATCCCTGGAGAGGAGATATGTTCCTCTTACAGCTCCTTGGGACCGACCTGTCTGCATTGCGTGAAATGGAGATGGGGACATCAAACCACGGTGTTTAAGTGATGGAGAGAGGCTATGTCAGAGGTGAACACAAAATATAGATCTCTTAATTTCGCTGATGCTTCTTGCCCAGGATAGGGACATCCCGCAGATGGCATGGGCACCAGTGGGAAGCAGCGCCTGCTGCAGACACCCCATGATTTTGGGTAAGTCATGGAGTTTGGTGCCTCCTTTGTCACTGGGTGGAAGATGGTTCCAGAAGATGGAAGACCCATCCCATAGGCAGAAGAGAAGGGAAAAGCCTGCTGCGACATGATGCTCTGCCTTCTTCAGAGGGAGACTCTGCCCCCTGCCATGATTTGGATGGATGTTAATTTAAAATGTATCACTTGGCACTCATGAGACCTATCTACTGGGTTTCTGGTCATCTAGGTCAACTAACATTAGAAAGTGCAACTATTTTTCCCATCTCAACTTAGACAAGATTCTTTCTGTCTCAAGCTGCATCTATTACTTTTTTTCCCCTTTGGGGAGCGGCAGCCGCCCCGAGACAGGGCCAAGGTGACTCACGAGCAGCCGCTGCTCAGAGCAGGGGCGAAGCTGCGCTCCCTCCCTGCACGCCGGAGGCGACGATTGCGCACAGCCCCAGATAGTGGGGCCAGCTATGGGATGGTGAGTCATCTGGAGCGGAAGGTTACTGTAATGATGAGGTGTCGTGAGTTCTCAGTGAGCAAATTGGTTAATTTTACTGAGAAAGTTGGTGATTAGAACAGCAATAAAAGCTTCTTGCGCATTCTTTTGAAGAGTGATTCAGTATCGTTCTTCCTTGGATAACTAATTGGAGAAGACTGCTCTGCAGAGCTTCTATTAACATTCCTGTATCAGTCTCTCAAGTGTTTCTGTAGCACACATTCCTGCATTATCTGGATGCTACAATCTGGTTACCAGACAGTACTAATCACAGGAGACTTCCAAAAGCCTGGAAGGGACAAGGAGCAAATCAGTAAGGAAGCTCTACCTGTTTTATTCATTAATGCTCCCAACAGCCGCCTTCTATTCTAGCACCCCGTAAATGCCTTGCTGCTTGCTTTGAAGTTACTTAATCTGGTTGGGCTTTATCTTATCTTTTTCAGGAGCCACTTTGGAAATTAAAAACCCGTGGCTGGCAGCATTCTGCTTTCTGCTCACCTGAGCTTTATGCTAAACTTTTATAGCTGTAATTGTCTCTGAAGAGCATAATGTCTCTTGTATAGCTTGCATCTGCAGGTGCCCTCACTGCCTACAGAATTAAAGCTGTGCCTTTGGAGGAGATAAAAGAGCAGCTGAGAGCAGGATCATCTTCCAAGAAAAGACTCGTTTATTAAGTACAAGTTATCTCCACATGCAGCATCTTCCAATTACCCCATTGCTCTACGCTTTTGTACCAACAGCAGCATCAGGGTCTGGTTGCGAAGGGGATTCCTTCTGTTTGGTTTAGCTCTGTTTTGGTCCCTGTGCCAGAGATATAACCGGAGTGAGGTGCTGCAGAGGAGCCCAGAGGGGGTCAGGGAGGACAGCAGCAGCAAGGTCCACGGGCTGTGTGGGAGCAGAGGAGCAGCATGGAGCTGGCAAGGCTCACCAGAGGCAGCTGCAAAAGTTCCCAAAATGGAACTTGGAGAGAGCGCTCCAGTCTCTGACAAGTGTGACCATCACGCTTACATACCTTTTTGTCCCGTAATACTCCATCCTAGATCGGATGAACACCTGTCAGTGACAGTAGAAGAAGAGAAACCACCAAGACTGTTCACTAAGTAACAATGAGTAATTTGACATTTACTTGTAATTATGTGTGTCGTCATTGGGTTATGCTGGTGTAAATAGGAACAGAATCAGGCCCATTAGATTTGACATTTGGTCCTGGCTTGCCCTGTGTCAATCAGGAGTGACCCTCCTACAGGGTTGTGGACACGATGATTTGAAATTGGGCCAGAATCTAGTTTAATTTTCTGGATTTACAGAGTGATGGGAAGAAGGGCTGCAACTTCCCATTTGTCACCTCATGCTGTCTGTCCATCCCTGCACCACACGATGCAGCCCAGGTTGCACAGTGGTAAGGCCACCTTGTCTTTGTCCCAGTCAAACTGGGGCTCTCCTATTCCCTGCAAATGACAGTGATGGAGGATTTGGCACTCTTTGCAAACGCTGCTTTACTCTCAGCATTTGTCAACTAAAGCGTGCATCTCTCATGCTTGCTGGTAGAGACCAACGTGAGGTCAATGCTCGATGTGCATTGACTTCTGGACCAGTGAAGAAAGCCACTTCTGCCAAACGGAAAAGGGGTAAACTGGCTGGAAAAGAGCCATTTTTTTGGCTTCTGCAGTTCTGCAGAGCATTATGTGCAATGAAGGCACTGACTGCCCCAGCGTCAGAGTCGCTGAGAACCAGACCCAGAAAGGATTGCCAAGTCCTCCACTGAATGCCACAACAATTAAGCAACATCAGTAAAAGCCATCTGTCTCAGCCGAGGGGCTGAATGGTGACTTTAAACCGGGAGAGTTACCTTCACTTAATTTTCCTATTTGCCCAAAGCAACCGTGTGATTAAACGAAGGCATTCTGCATGTTGTTTGCATAGAAATCCACTTCTCCTGGCCCAGCCGTGCTCTTAAGGGTTCACGCTTGGCCTGCAGTGTGGGGGAGAGCACTTTGCTCTATTTTTATTTTTCATTCTGCGTTGCCTTTAAAATGGCCAGAAAAGGCAGGGGGGAGCTTTAAACATTGGCTGACACCTTAATTGCTACCTAGCAATTAATGGCTACAGGCTTTCTTGGACAGCTCCCCCACGAGTGTCACACTCAGATATATCTGACCACTGGTTTCAGAAGTGTTTTTTGTTAAGTCATCTTTCTAATTTTTGTGCCAAATGGTCCGTCTAGATTGAATTGCATTTAAATGAGGTGAGTGTGTAATGGATCATCTGACTGCTGATGTTTCCCTCCAAGTTTTGTGACAAATTGCTCTAATGCAAACACCATGTCTCATACCCTGAACTTACTGCTCCAATTAAATACTGATCCTTTAAGCTTTAGCTGGAGCAACAATATAGTAATAGCACTCATGTGTGTTTGCACAGAAAAGCAGAGAGGTGTGCATACAGCAGGTGCTAGCAGACCTCAATTAATTTAGTTTGCAGGGGTCGCAGCAACACTGAAGACATGAGCAATGGTGCTAGGATGCTCTGGGACCTTCAGTGCAAGCTCTCCAGGAACTAGATCATAGCCTGTGATGCCTTCTCTGCTGTGTCAGCTGAGATATACCAGCACAAGAGTTTTTACTAGGTTATCAAATAGGGGAGGAAGGATGAATATTATGCAAATACCATGAGCCGAGGAAGGGTGCTGACAGGTTGCTGAAATCCCGGTAAAACTTAGTTTTGTCTGACTGCTCAGCAAGACACAATGACTGTCACTGGAATGAGTCCTCAGGGTGCGCAGCTCAGTGATTAGTCAGTTCTCATTACCACTTCCTCCGATTAACGGCAAGCAAATCAGCGTGCTCGAGTGAACAAGGACCTCAGGAGAAACTAAACTTCCCCAAAATGCTGCCAGATGTCAGCAGATGCTCCAGTCCCCCTGCCTTGACCTTTTTGTGCCTTAACACACATAATTAACTGTTAACACCGTGATGTTTCTGTCACTCTACCCCTTCTGCTGTAGCCTACCAATAAACGTCGTTAGCTTAGCGGTAACGAAGCAGTACGTGTGCAGCTCTGCGGTCACGTGCCGCTGCGGAGCACTGCGTTTCCGTGCTCTTTCCACCCAAGCAGGAATCCAGCCCGAAATCACTTTGGGTGCAGCCTTGTTCCTCGTTCGGGTCCTCCTCATCCCCACTTGCTGCCTTTGCAGTTTCTGTTGTTTGCGAGAGCAGGGCTGAATGTTGTGGCACTAGCCTACTGACTTCATGCTTTCTTATGCCCTGGCTTCTATGCTCAATGTATTGAAGTGGGGTATGAGTTAACTTTTTTCCCTACAACCCAAGATATTACTATGGAAAGCCTTAATATTTTTACATATTTTTGGTGTCTGCATGCTGTAGAAGCAGCTGACTGGTCGCAGTGCCCTCCTTTATGAAGGTGTCATTTTTTTCCTCATTTTTTCTTCAGTCTGCTTATCTGTGGCTTGTCAGAAATAATTAAATGCTTTGATTGCTTTGGCCTCCCTTCAGTGGGCAATTGCCCAAGTCAATAATACAAGAGCAGCTCTGCTGAGATCTGTTTGCACTCAGAACATTCGACAGGGCTCAGGTAGGGCTAAGGTACTCTCTGCAGTGCTTTCAGGAAAATTAGGAACCCAGATGGGCATGTACTGGGGAGGGTCCAAAGTTGGCTGCTTTCTAAATGTAAATCATGTCAGATCCATTGGGTTTTGTGTCTTATCATTGGAAACTGCTCACATTTATCCCCAGGTATTTTTACCATCCCCTTACTCTCAGAGTGATATGGGCAATGCTGCTATCCAAAACAAATTGAGTGTGTGAAGACAGATGGCTTAAAGGCATTCCTAAATGCAGCTGGTGTAGACCTCTTACACCTCTCCCAGCTCTCACCTAATTTGTTAATGGCTATGTTTTTCCCTGTAGGACAGTAATGCTTTTCTCTGTGACATTTTATAAAGGACCTTCTAAGCCTTCTTTTGGCCCTTGGGGTGAAAACTGTTGAATTGGCCTCTTTTCTGGTGCCTTACTATTTTCCCTAGAGCACCCGAGTTGGTTCTTAACCCTTCCTTTCCCCCAGGACTTACAAACAGTGTGATATTCAGATGTCTGAGTCTAGACACAGCATGGGAGGATGGTGAGTTCACTAGGGAGAGACTTGTAACCATCTAAAAGATCAGCTATACGGGCAAAGAGAAGAATCCGAGCTCATTTTTAGCATGAGGAGCTAAAACAGCAACTTGCAGCGGGATGTACGGTGAGCTTTGGCACTGCTAGGAATTGTTGCTTGATCTCCCAGGTCATGGGTGATCCTTCTGCCGTTCATGGGCTGTATCCTTGGACCCAGGCATTTACAAACACTTCCAGCCTCCAGCCACCCCTGGGAGGAAGGTGCATCTCACCACCAGTGGTGGCAAACTGGGGACCAGAGAGCAAAGTCTCCCTGCGGCATGACGCTCATGGCACCAGGCAGATAACCACATCCCTCACGGAGCTGCAGACAAAATATTTTAATATTAACTTACTCTCCGGTGGCACCAACCTAGTGTGGCCCCTTGCTTCCAGTCCTGCTGCATTTCAGGTGAGTTACAGTTCTGTTCTTAGGAAGGGCGGTGCTTATGTGTTGCAAACATGGGTTTTCTTCTTGTTTTGTTTTATTTTGTTTTGTTTTGATTGTTTGTTTGTTTTTTTCAAAGGAAAATATCTTCATTCCTTAGGTACTGATGAAGAGTATTAATTTAAAACCTGCTATAGGTCAATGTGGAACAGTGTAAACCACAACTGGAAGCACGTATGATGAATGGAAGAAAAGATGTGAACAGTCACTGGGATACAGCACGTGAAATGTTTTGCAGCAGGAGAGGTATTTTCTGTGTCATTTCTTCATTTGCTTTGCTTAATGATACCCGGCTCTTAAGAATTCCTCTTCTGCTATGAAGCTACCAAGAAAGGCAGAAAGAAGAGGAATATTTTAAACTTGCTTTGAAACAGTACTCCCAATGTTAATTCAAAGGTTAATCTTGTGTTGCTTGGAAAGCTGCTTTTCTGCCCAGCCTTCCTGTGATCCCTTTAGCTATATCTGATACTGAAGGCTTGAAAACTCCAGATTAGAAATTAAATTCCACCTCTGTGGCCCAGTCCTGATGACCCATGGAGTCACAGAAAATGTGGTTTCCTTTACAGTGAGCTCTTCCAGCTAAAGCTGTTGCTTTTGAGTTGAGATCGAGAACTCCTTTGGAGGAAAAGATAATTTAAAGCTGTGCAATACAGGCGTAAGAATAATTAGTGACTTGCAAACGAGTGGGGATTATTCAGTGAAGACTGATGGCAGGCCCTGGTCTTGCAAGGATTTGGGTGCGTGGTTTATTCTGCTCGCACGTGCTAGCGCAGAGGACAGTCCGACGGGCTCTAGTGTGGCTTGAGCAGGGACTTAGGGTGGCCACGGCAGGGGCGAAGCAGAACTGCATGGCCAGGGAGGCTGGACGAGGTGCGGCCGCTGTGTCAGGCAGCATTGCCACTGCCAGGCTGGGTGTAAGAGCTGCGGTGCGGGAGCCAACGCGCCTGCCACTCGGGTGTCTCCTATGGGAGCAGCAGCCCTGGCAGGGGAGGAAAGGGGTTTCCCACTGGGATTTCCCGTTGGGATTTCCGTTTCTTTCTTTCCAAATATGAAAGAATTGAGCAGCAGAATCTTAGCCCTCTGTTTTGGATGTTTCAGTGCTCTATTTTAATGGTGAAATCGAGGAATGGAAAGTGAATGTACTTTATAAATATACAGTTTTTATTTATTTATTTATTTTTCAGTGAGCTCTGAAGCAGCTTCTAACCATTCATTTTATTAGCTGGATTTTCCTTAATACAAAACGTGACCTTGGCTATCTCAGCTTAATTAAGAAAGATATATATATATACACTGTGATAACATGTGGATTATGTGGAGTCTTATATTAACCTGGAGGGCTTTGGGTCATGTACAATGCCATGTTTTAGTCTATTCTTTTTTATTAAGAGTTTTTATTCTTCTTACAAGTGTTCCCAGAGTTATTTCTTATGACAAATGCTGCTTAGGACAGATGCATTTTTATTCCCTTACAGTTGGATTGAATCAAATGTCTTTTTCTGTGTAGCTCAAGTTTCTGCAGTGGGGTTATTCCTCATTTACTACTCTGAGAACAAAGTTGTAGCAATTTTGGTGACTTTCCTTAGCAGAAGTTGAAATCTTTTTGGTGCTCGTGTGTGTGATACATTAATTTTCACTTCCCACCAATTGTAGGAATTCACACTTCTAAATAGTACAAAAAATTTAATGCAAATAAGCAGAGGCAAAGAGAAAATTTGGTCATCGTTGTTTTTCCCTAGCCAGAGAAGAGAGGCTGAATCATTGAGGTGTTGAGACTTGCAGGGCGTTTGTTTCTGGCATTGATAAGGATCTCCCATGTTCTCCTCTAAAATGCTAAATTAGCAATAATCAGCCTCCCTGACTTACAGCCCCACTGAGCTTTCAGCTTGTCTTCCTCCTGGGCCTTCCCCGAATCCACAGGTCTGAAGACTTTTCCCTGCAATCCGACAAAGCAAAAATCCTGACAAAACTAATGACTTGGGGCTCCTGCAGCATTTTAAAACCTTTTCTTTTTCCCCATGAGTGGTTGCCTAATGTGGCTGGATTTCAGCATTATTTCCTCCCTGCAGTTGGGGTATGCAGCATTGTTAGCCTTGCCGGCTGATCTGCACAGTGGTCGTTCTCCAGTGAGTTTTGCCATGGGGTTTCTCAGTCCGCAGTAATCCGGATGGTTTATTGCCTTACGTATTGGGCAACAATACACGACGTATGATTTAAAGGCATTCTCAAGTTGGCATCACAATTGCCTCCAAGTTGCTAAAAGCAGAAGAAAATAAAAAAACTGCACCTCCTGCAGCTGAAGCACGTGGTTCTGCGCTCTCTGCAACTGCTGCAGCTGCCTGAGCGATGCCAAGGAGCAGGATTTTGCCTTAAACTTGCACCTTGCAAGCGGGCGGTGCGGATGCTGCCAAGAGTGAATTTTCCTGTGCGCACAAGGCTGCTTTTTTCCCTGTTAACGTTTGGGGCTGTGCTGTTGAAGGTGAAAGAAACCCACCTCATGATCTCTCCGGGACTGGTATGCGTGAGGGTGAAGGAAAAGCCGGGACTTTCACAAGTCAGCCCCCCAAAATCTCTTTAAGCTCTCCCTGATTGCAGCCCCGACGCATCCTGGCACTTTGCATGCTGCACGCAGGGCTGCTTCTCAGGGGATTTAGACTGCAGATCCAGGCAGTTTTGAGGCAATTAAGGGAAATTTAGGGGCAACGGGCTTATTTTGATAAATAAACGCGACGAAGAGGCACAGCTGGTCTGCACAACGATGCGTTGGCCGCTCTCCACAAGCGTGCAAGGACAGAGGGCGTCAGGGCTCGGCTCCCCCTGCGCCTTCCCCGCTCCGTGCCTCACTTTCCCCATCTGTAAAATGGACGGAACGGCCCTTTCTGAAGCCCGCGCTCACCCCGTCACGGGGAGGCGCCGCCTGCGTCCCCTGCCGCGCCTGCCCGGGGCATCCCTGCGTGGGAGGGGAGGAGGCCGGCGTGGGTGCAAGGG